>JAOXYL010000052.1:16701808-16722288 GCA_028564955.1 Terapon puta
CAACATAAAACAAACAATCAGAAATAAGATAAACATTAAGGACGGGAAAGAATAAATATATAGTTTAAACAGTGTGTAAAAAAGTGTAGTCCAGTCAACCAAAAGGTAGAAACAAATAAAACTATTAAAATGAACTTGAAATGAGCAGGTGCTCACACAACAGACCTGTAACATGTAGACAGACAATATGAGAAACTTCAACAGCAACAAAATAAACGTACACAGTTACAAGAGTGCTCTAAAAGCTCGTTCATATTACAGGTACGCATGTTGTATGTTCGTCCACCCAAACTTTGTCTGTCACATCGTTTGTGTTCATATTCTTTTTTCCCCACTTTTTTATGATAGATGATATAGTTCATGCCCATCCAGTGCGATAGGAGGCGGTATAGTGAGGTATACCAGGTTGCTCAGCTTTAACTCGCCCGGTTTGAATGAAACTCCGGCCCGGAGGGTCCCAGCTGGAAGTTGGATCAGAAATGATCGGTAGTTTCATGTCCTTTCCACTCAGCTGCCGCTCTCAAACTATCCCACTGATACCACAGATAGTCGGGGCAGTAAACACAATCCCTCCCTTTCTTGTTTTTATTCTTTGATTTTTTTTCTTTCTTTCACCCCCCACCCCCACTGCCCCCCCCAACCAACACCACCACCCCCCACACCCCCTCGACCCCACACCTCCACCACAACTGAGCTGCATTTTGTGTCCGCCTGTCCGCCTGCCTGCGCCTCCTCCGCCATGTTGAACCGAGTCAAGTTGTGAGCGACTCTCGCCGGGACCAAGGCGACAATCCCCGGGACTAGAGAGAGCCACGGAGGAGGGGGGAGCTGCTGCCGCCGCTGCTGGTACCGCGCCGGTGACGCAGGGAAAAACACCCAGAAGGAGAGGAAGAAGAAGAGGAGGAGAGGAAAAAATAAAAAGCGCATTAGGAATTAGATCTTTCTAGCAGCAGGTCCGGGTCCTCTGCGAAACTGTCAACGATATTAGGCCACGATTATTTGTGTAAAATACGCCGATTGAAGGCTGGACGGAGCCCGAGAATAGACGGGGAAGTCATATCAAATTCCTGGTGAGTTGTTAGCCAACTAGCTCGGGTTGCTGCTTGGTAGTTATTTACTATTGGTGGATGCAAGGTAACATTACTAGCTCTCTATCCGGTGATTTTGCTCCCCGTGTTTGTCATTGTCATAACAATTAAATTGCTATTTAATATTAGTATTATTACTAATATGGAGGTTCGTTTTTAGGTTGATTAGCTTCGCCGCGCTAGCTGCTTCCCCCGGCCCCGGCTACACACTGAAGAGAAGCATTTCCTTTAAAACCGCTCATGTTTACAAGTTACTGAAATTTACCAGTCCTCCACTCAAATTTAATCACTTAAGTTATAACAGTTGTATATAATTGACATTAATGTTAATATTTAGTGTCAGTTTGTCTTTAGAGGCTGTCATTTTTTATGTTTGTTTCAGCTAACTTGTAAGTTAAAGCGGTGCAGTCAGTGAAATTTCAGGAAATAGACCGCTCCTCCCTCCTCGCCTGTCACCACTGACATATTTAGCATTATCTAAGCTAGCCAGACAGGCCAACTCATTTTAAACGCCGATTAAAGTGAGTCCAAGCTTTAATCACACAGTGTTTGTTTGATATAAATATGAAAAAACGAGTTAGCTGTCGAGTCACAGCTGTTTGTCAAAACAGAAGCGCTAGCTCGGAAGCTAACGGCTAGTTAACCGACCCGTTGTAAAAGGCGTTTGGTTCGCTCGTCAATAACGTCAAATCGATAATCATTTTAGTCACTAATAAAGCTCCGTGTGTTCCAGGGGTAGGTCAGTATGTGATGAAGGTTTACCAGGGAGGCGTGTGAGTGTGTGTTATCAGGGGCCCGACCGAATAACGAGGCCTGCAGCGTCTTTAGACGACAAGGCCGCCGCTGCTCCGCCGCCTGGGCGGATCGTCTTTGCAGGCTGACCGGACTATAGCTGCCGCAGCCGGCCGGCCGACCAGCAGCAGGCGGTAACTAACCAAAAACCACCAGCTGTTACCGGCGCTGCTTTGCAATGCTAGTTACGTAATGTCATATATGCACCTGGAGTGTCTTCAGATATTCAAAGGTGACACGCTCAATGCTACATGGCCGATTTCTCCGGCGTAAGGTGTTTTTTTGTTGTTGTTTTAATAACAGTCGTTCTATGCCGGTTCAGTGCAAAAGGCCGCGGCTGCACCGAGCTTATCGCCATTCTTCGTAATGACTGTTGTTACCCTTTTTTGACACTGTAGATAAAACATAACATGTTTTTGTACGTCATGAAAGTAACCCACCCTGCCCCCCCCCACAGACAGTTGATAGATAGTGAGCTACAGAGTGGTTTTCACTGATAGTAGCTTGCATGCATGATGTGACATTTCGTTTTTTCAGCGAGCCGGGCCAACACGACTGCCCCATATAATTGTCCTGAACATGACAAGTGAATATGTAATATGAAAGTAAAAGTGCTCACTGCGCACAGCCAAAATGGATTCAGTGCTAATTGTTACATCTGATTCAGGGTTTATAGCCAAGTACAAGCTAGGAATTTGCCACAGCATATTGGTGCATAACAGGAATCAGAATCAGCTTTATTGGCAGATGTATGTACACATACATGGAATGAGACTCTGTCTTTACAGCACTCAATGAATGTACACTGAAATAGAAATACATAGAGTTTAAAACAAGGACAATGGCATCACAAGAAAATAAACATTGAACTACGGTGTACACATATCAATATAAATGTATATAGTTATACTGTGTACGAATGTATATATACAAATAGAAATATATTTAAAACAAAAGGAACATGGAGAGAGTTAAGCAGTAATGTAATGTGTGCAAAAGATGCTGAAATAAATATTACTGCAACAGGTAGCTTTATGTAAATGAGGCCAGATTTTGCCTTCTAATCATGATTACAAATGTAATGTACTGTCTGGAGTGACAGCTGCAAGTCAAATTGCTGATGTTGAAACAGTTGTCAGTGGCCACCTGTAAAATAGGAAACATTCTAGTTTCACTACCCTTAAACAAAGAAACTCCCCTGTTAACAGAAGATCAACAAAATATTTTAACCGTTTGGTCTCATCACATAAGAAATGACATGCTACTCTAAATAGATTTATGGAAGCTGAAAGTAAAATCAAGAAAACTGTTGGTTTTAGCTGAAGTAATGAGTTTTCCTCCTCCAAGAGGGAACAGTAGTGGCAGTTATGGCTTTTTATGATGCTTATATTTTCTTATTGTCGCATTTGCATCAGAGGTTTTTGTATAATGTGCAACGCACATGCTACTTGAATTACATTTTTATTTCCTTTCTTTTGTTGATCTGCTGAACGACTGATGTTTCTAGGCAGAGGACTTGGTCGATGTGGGCATTTTATGAAGTAAAAGAAATTGAGAGCATAATGACTCATGGACTCCTGTCCTTGGGAGCTTGGTTTAACTGAGGATCAGGATTTATATTGTGATTGTCAACTTCACTAAAGCTTTCAGCTGGTTAAACAGCATGAATGATGTGACGCTTTTTCTTATTTTGTCTAAAAACCATCACTTCATGTTCCCTTCCCTTCACAATGCCATGTACCTTATGAGCTGATGGCAGAAATCGCTCAGGAAGATGGCTCTGGCTTCAGTGTCTATAAAACTGACAGAAGCCTTCCCCACCTTTCGAATTGTAAAATGAATTTAAAACAGCACTGATTCTGTTCCAGCATACAGTCTACATACTATTTTTAATGAGAGGAAGACTGAAAGGTGTGGCACTGATTGCTTGCACAGAGGTAATATAATTGTCAGTTTTAAATCTTGTTTTGTGACATTGAATTTTCATTTAGCTCATTTACGTCCTCTAGCATTTTTAACAGTTGTGGTTTGAGTGTTGACCGATGGTAAGAGTAATAAATAATCTCTAATTGCCCATTTCCCATTACAGTATTAATATTCGACTTACGTTTTTTCTCTGCTGATATAAAGGTATGTTTGCTAAAGTATAGGACCTAAATGTCACAGCAGATGTCCCAACACTGCATTCATATCATTCTCCAACTATCCTGACCAAATACATCTCTAGACTTAAACAATAGTCAGTTATCTAAAACAATAATAGTACTAGTTTTATTCCTGCACCCCTTTAGATGCTGACAATTGAATCAAATAGTCTGTGAACATTGCTTGTATGGAGAGGTATGAAATGTTTAGATTGAAATGCAAGATAAAGCTACCCTATCAAGGATATATTGTTTTCATGATTTGTTGCTGATCAGACAGAGCTGGTCAATTTAGCCCTTGGCACTAACATGTTGATTGATTGTCATACTGACATTTAAAAAGAACGTCTGGTGTCATGCAATTCTTATCCTAATCCTTATTTCCCTTATTATCCACCATTTCTCTTGGTATTAATTACACTGTGCTCATAAACTTTAACTGCTGAGATCTGGGAATAACGTTGACATAAAGAAGGTGTTCAAGTTCAGTCAATTTAAAATGTTTTTTTTTTTTTTTTAAAGATTATTATTTGACTTCTTGTCTTTTTATTTATCTGTCACTGACAATAGACACATAACTGAAAGGAACCACCCTTCCCCTCCAATAATCAAACATCCAGATCACACAAACAAATGACTAAATGTCACTTTTGCTCAAATCTTCTGTGGTCTACATCTTTCATAGTGTACAGACCAACTTTCTGGCTTAACTTTGACCTTCTGTGGTTACCACAGTTGCATGTGCAATCAGTTTTCCTATGAGAGAATAATCCCAACGCTTCAGGTTTTACTTACACGTGTAGCGTTTTAGATCATCTAGCCAAAGTGCTGGCTAGATTGGAACAGTCATCAAACTGTATCCCATACATAGTTTGCTACTACGGATGCATCAATCGGTTAGATTATAATCAGAATTTTATAATGTGCATTACATCAACTCAGCCAGTAGTATGACAATATGCCTGTCAGAAAAGCAATTAAAATCAATGTGAAACACTGCTGTAACTTCAAAATCCATCACAGCTGCAGTGTTGCCACCCGGGCACACACCTTAGGCTGTATGTTCACCTGTGGCCTGGCGCAAATTTGAGATGGGGCAGGTGATTCTGCTGGGATATTAGACTGATTTAGACAGGGGGTATATTCTGCCTGGTTGTTCATAGCTATTGTTGGGGCACAAAAATTTGACCTTATTTGGTTGATTGAAGTGAAAATATCTAAAGAGTTGTCCAAAATAATTCAAGATATCATTTTGCAGCTCCTGTGAAGGAAAATGTAGCTGTGCAAGATATGCCACAAATTTGCATAATTAGAAATTATTCTCAGGCTAGATTGGCCACTGAGGTGTTGTCATATGGTCATTCATTTAGCTTTGTGTCTGAAACATATGTCAACTCTCTGTTAGCAGTATCATTTAAGCTTCAAATACCTTCAGTGGTAGTTCAGGAAAACATGCTGTTGTGGGATGTATCAAGAATCGTAGATGCACTTCCCGACTTTGTGAGGTGTAATCAAGTTGTAATGAGTCGGGCACAAATCTTTGATTGGTACTGGATATTTTGAAAGTAGTTTAAACCAGTGATTCAAATTGACCCCCCAAAGGCAGCCTTGACTGTGACTTTTTTTGTAGTTTGCACAAGAAAGCGGTTCTGAACTAGTCCCAATTCAGAACAAGCTGATTTCTATGGTAACTGCTGCAGTACACCATTAACAAGCTTGCGTATTAGCCTCCATGTAATTTAACCAGCCTGCTGTTAATTCTGACCTTTACCCCTGTCCCCTGTTCCAGGTTATGCAATGGTCTCAGCAGCACATCCAGATCTCCAGGTGCTTGTGTCCCTCTCTCGTGTGTTCGGGCTCTCTTCCCTCTGCTCTACAGCTGAGGTGGCTGTGATTTCCCTCCTGGCCAGCGCTCCCTAAGAGGCCAAGATTGCCAAGATCTGCCCTGTGGCGAGCATGACGGCCACCACGCGTGGCTCTCCGGTGGGAGGCAATGACACTCAGGGCCAGGGCCAGGCACCTGATGCTCAGAGCCAACCCCCACTGCCACAGAACCAGGTCAGTATCATCTTTCCAACGAATACTCAACATACTCTCACTGTCTTTCAATACACCCACCATATTTATGTGAATATTCGTCATCCTTGCTACTGCTTAAATCCAGTTCCGTCTTTTTGTATTAGTGTGCATCACACTTCCTCTCCGACAGTAAACGTGCAATTAAATTAACCTGTGAAGGGAGGAGAAACAGAGCGTGTTTTCCTCTTAGTTTTTGTTAGTCCAGACACTGCAGCACAGTATTTTAACAGATATTGCTCGTACCTAACCACGCACAGATGCCAAAGGGGACGAAAAGGGAAGGGAGGAGGGAACGGAAAAGAGGGAGAAAGAGAGTGAAGGCGAGGCATCAATGAACAGAGCCTCCTGAGTGATGGATAAAGGATGTGTGTGTGTGTGTGTGTGTGTGGTGTGTGTGCGCGTGTGTGCATGTGCAGGCCTGTGTTGGTTAGAGATGAGCCGTGGTGAGACGTGAGAGGCAAGCTGCCTATGTAGGTCAGCCAAGCAGAAGGAGCCTTCACCACACACCCCCACATTTCATATTTCTCAGTTATGCATCTCTTTTGACTATGTGTATCCCTCTTTTACTCTCTCACACACAGCTGCTCACACCACCACTGACGTTCATACACACTTGTTAGAGGACGAAAGAGATGAAGAAGGGAATGATCGCATTGCTGCTGAAATGCACATACATAGATGGACATTGTCACCTTTGTTTCTCAAACACTCTTCTTTCCTAAATTTCCTTTTGACAGCACCGTAACAGAGAAACACCCACGTACTAACACATTTATACTTTTAGCACAACCGTGTCGGCACTCACATTTTGTTTCCTCCAGGTAGATGAAGAAGGGAAAAAACATTCCCCTGTATGACAAATACTATGAGTATAATGACTTGAATGGCTTTGTTTAAAGGCCTTTCAGGAGAAACACCTGTTCTTTATACCTACATCCATGTGCACTTCATGACCAGAACAATAAACAATAGAAACCCTACCCTCATACAAGAAGTGGGCCCTGCCCATATATTGGTATATGTCACCATAGAAACAGGTGTATATCAGAGCAATTTAAGTGCAGATAATCAAGTTAGTTGTATCTCAGCCTTGCACTTTGAAAAATTATTTCAACCAAAAAACACCAAATCATTGAATCCACAGATTTAGATTAATATGTGCAAGAAAACATAGTTGCTACATGTATTATCATTCTTCTTGGGGTGTAGCAAGGCATCCTGGTGCATTGAGATTGTGGCCACTCAGGCATCTTTTAATGCATTGGTATCGGCTACATAAAGCCAGGATTATTCCTGAACCTTTTGTTTGTTCATTCCAGATACACTGGTGATCAAAAATGCCCCATTGTGCTCCATTAGAACACTCCAGTTGCACAGCCTCATTAGCAAGTGACCAGACAGTCACACAAATTAAATAAACAGCAGCCTGCAGTTTGATTTAATGATAATATCTGAGTGTTGGGGAGCTAACAGGCAATGTTGCTTTCTTCACATATCTAAAATGATGCTGCTGTTTTAAAGCTTCATTAGAAGTTGAGGCTAGAGATAAAATTTTTAATTTATTGCAAAGTCATATTTCATCAGCCCTATGTTAATAGACAAAAAATCAAAACGGATTGCTTGTGGCGCCTGGGTGGTTGAGTGGTTTGATACACATGCAATGTAACCACGACATTCAGCTGGGAATATTTCTTGTATCTCATCATCCCTCTCTCACCCCATGTTTCCTTTCTCTCTCTGCTGTCATATTATCAAAATAATGAACAAACAAAAACAGGTTGCAGCTAACCCTAACCCAGCAACTTAAACTTTAACAGATAATCAGTTATAAATTTGGTAACAGCATGGCAGTCTCCATCCGCAAACCAATAGTAAAATGGTACGTTTGTTTATGAATTATGACTTAAGATTTTTTCATAAAAAGCAATCAGTGAGGTATTACTTTTCTACTAAATTACACCATGCAGGTGTTTTAAATTAAATAATATTTTGCAGGTGTGAATATTCTTCTGACAGGGATTTGTTTTAGGGATTAATCTAGTCAAGTGAATGACTTTTTATTTTCTAGGAACTTGTGTGTGTGACAGAATGATTACACACACACATACACACACAGTTCCTATGTTCCTAAAAATTGTATGTATGGATGTTTGAAATCTTTAAGTCTTAATGTGGTGCTTTCAAGGTGTAAAAATGCTTTAGATTCATAAAAAGTGAAATTTGAATCGCATTAATACAATATATCTGATTTTTAGAAAATAAATAATACAAGTTGGAGAGGCCAAACTTAATTGATGACTGTAAAGTGCTGGAAAAGCTCGAAAGTGTTTGAAAGGTGCTAGAATTTGACTTTGGAAGAGATGTGGGAACCCTGAGTATTACTGTGCAGTTAGTGCTGTGTGATACTTCGTTGTGTGATATGTCAAAAAACCTTCTTTGATTTTGATTGTCTGTGCTGTCTCCAGACATCATCTCCTAACTCATCTAATGAGAACTCTCCAGTGAGCCCACCAGATGAGCAGGGCCAAGGGGACGGGCCCCCTCAGCTGGAAGAGGAGGAGCCCGCCTTCCCTCACACTGACTTAGCCAAGCTGGATGACATGATCAACAGGTATTTACTTGCACACAAACTGCTTCCTCTTGTCACTCCTAATTTTGATAGAAACACAATGTTGACCTGCGCATCAAATTATTGCTCTCAATGTTATTGCCTTGCTTTAAAATTTGCTTTAAATTCATTATGAGCACAACAGTCCCAAGAGCTTTGTAGTGCAAGTAGACATAATCCATGCAATATCCATGCTCTTTACAGACATATGCCATTTGTTTTGTTTTTTTTTAAATTCACAAACTTTTTTCTCCCAGACCTCGTTGGGTCGTTCCAGTTCTGCCAAAAGGAGAGTTAGAAGTCCTCTTGGAAGCTGCTATAGACCTGAGTAAAAAAGGTACGTATGAACTTAATGTTCTTTCATGTTTGTAGAGATGCTTTGTGGCATTTACATCTGACAGTCTGTGTTTTAAAGACACTCAAAGGCTATTCATGTAGTAAAGGTTATTAATCATCACAAATTCAAATTAATCATATACTAGAGTCTCAAACCAGCAGCCTAAAAACTTTTTAATTTACAATGACATAAAGGAGAAAAACAGTAAATGTCCACATTTGAGAAACTGGAAACGGCAAGTGCTTGTGTTTAAACAATGACTGAAATTTATGTAAAGTCTACTTTACTGAATCACTGAATCAAATACACATGACTTTTACTCTGCCTGTGCTAATAATTTTACAAGCATGTTAAGGGAATACATATTTTGTCCTTCCCCATGTCAGTGTCTGAATTGTTGCACTGCCCTGGATATTGCATTCAAGCTATTGAAAAACATTCTTGAAAACATGAAATGTTCCCTGAATTGACTCATTAATCAAAAATATCTCACACCAAATATATGTTTTCAGATTTGAAATGTAACAGTGAGATGGAGGTCAAAGTCCAGATGTTCATGTTATTAAGCTGAACAGGGCTCAAAAAGTACCTGCCATTTTTAAATCATGGCAGGAAAGCCCCTACGTAAACGGAGGATTATATGTAACATCATGTTTAATGTTCTTTATATTTAGCCTGAAAAAATATTACATAATTCAATATAACTCTGATATCTGTAACGAACCTGAGTTGCACTCTCACACGGTCTGTTCATTTCACTTTGAAGCAAATGGGTTTTTTTTTGTTATGGTGTTATATGACAGTTGTCTTTCCTTGCAGGACTGGATGTGAAGTGTGAGGCATGTCAGAGGTTTTTCCGAGACGGTCTTACGATCTCCTTCACAAAGATCCTCACAGATGAAGCAGTCAGTGGCTGGAAGTTTGAGATTCATGTGAGTTTTCATTGCTCTTTATTATGGTGCTTGGAAAAACTGCTTGCGGCCTTTACGCCAAGGGATAGATGTGACAGACCAGTGTTACATTTGTTCACATAAAAACAATCAACCCATGACACATTTTAAACTGCGCTTAACTTTTTATGAAAGGTAATATGGTTGGGGTGTGTGGCACATATGTAAAAGCTCAATTTTATAGGAAAGGACTGGAATGATAAAAGACAACCGTCTTTGTAACTTGACTCCACTCTCAGTTCCCACAGAACACAACTACTCTGCAGTGGTTTTAAATGGGGGGGATCAAAGGTGTTAGGTTGACAGAAATCTATATTATTGTCAGGTGGCATGACTCAGCATAGCCGTCTCAGCGTTCTTTATTCTTTGACATCTTTGCCCTTATCTCATTGGATGCATGCATTGTTCAGACCTGGGCCCTGCTTGTAAATTGAGTTTTCTGTTTGGGTTTCTCAGAGTTGAGGGAAATGGCCAACGCCAGCAGTGATCAATGATCTTTTTGTTTCAAGTAGCTGAAGCTGGCTGTTGTTTTGTATTAGGGGAAGATTGATCTCCGGAACCTTTTCACGATAAACTGGTGAGACAGACGAGGATGTAAATAAGTAAAATGCTTTTGTTTTTCTGTTATCCGTAAAACAATTTTTATCTTTCAAACAGTTCATCTTTTAAATTCAGTCATATTTTAGCATATTTTAGTACATTAAACAGGACAATTCACAACTGCTTTCCCATTGGTCACTCAAAAAATGCTTAGGAAGCAAGCAAATTCTTGTAAATTACATGGCTGATGTCTTAGAAATGATGTGATGAGTCGGCCCATAGTGATTACTCAGATCTGGTTCCTCACTGTGAACCAGGCAGGAGTCATGCAGAAGGGGACGTCAGTTGTCATTTTATTAATGACATAGACGAGATTTTCCTTTAACACATGTCAATGGTTTGAGAAGTCAGTAAAGGCAACAAAATGTCAGTAAAAACTTGACAGGTCTTCTGTTTTAGGTACTAAGGTGGTGGGAGCTGCTCTATCATGGCTCGCTTGACTGCAGGGTAACAGAGCAGAAGCCATGAATAATATAGTATATCTCATATTTCCAAGAACAGTGTATTAATGTAAAGGTGTCAGTTGTAACACTTAGTGTTTCGTACAGCCATAATATGTATTTATAGTTTTAAGCCACAATGTCTGACTGGGCTCTTTTTGTATTTGTGTAAAACACATTTAATATACAGTAAATGGCATATAATATGACAAATGTTTTGGTGCATTATATTTACCTGCAAAGTCACAACTCTGAGCTGGGAGATACATCACACTTGAGTTGACCAAAACCATTTTTTTTATTTCACTAGGTGAAATAAGTGGTGTTTTCTTTAGTCAGGCCAGCCATTGTTAACAATACCATTTCATTGTCAATTGGTGTTTTGCTTCTACAAACATCATATCAACATGTCCACAGACATAAATAAGGCAGGAGTTATGATAAACACGATATTACCTCAGTTTTCATTAAGATCCATGAAGCAGCCACCTTGGATTATGGGTCAGGGTTGTTGAGGTTTTCCTGACTTTCTAAGTTGGAAATCTGACCTTGAAGGCGATCCAGTTGAAATTGCTCCTGGGAAATTCCAACTTCCCATTTCAAGTGGAACTCAGTATCTCTGTCCATACAATGTCCTTATACGACAAATGTTCAACAGATTTTCCATCCCTTCCTAACATGTTCTTATTATACTGAGCATCTGGATTTATCTTTCAAAGCTACAAAAAGGAATATCCACGAGACAAAAGCCCAAAATAAGAGAAGCCATCCAAACATTAACTGCTTTGATCTTGCTTTTTGATGCTTCAGCTGTGGAACTTCAAAACCGATGCTTTGGTTTTTGTCTGCTGCAGTTCACTTTATTTAACTTGCATCTAGAAACAGTAGATTTGCACTTTTGTTAAATTGACAAGAATGTAAGGTTATTTACAGGGAGTCCTCGGTTTACCATGTCCTCGACCTACTGCGTTTGTGGTTATGTTGCCACCTCCCATAAATTTTGAAGGAAGTCTTATTCCATCCTTCTGTTGTACGACGTCTGCAGTGTTGAAACAAATAATGTACAGTGTTTTTATGTTCTAGATTATGATTTTACCACTGTGTTAATGTAGGTGAGTGACATAGAATTGGTGTATTAATGGTGTGTGTTCGTGTGTGTGCGTGCTGCACAGCATTTTGACTTTCATTAATGCAGCTGTTTCTTTAGTAACGTCTGTTTGTAACATCATGTGCAAGGATATATGTTTCTGTCACATGTGACTTCCGACTTGGCGAAAAATCGTGTTACGTCCCATCTATAGGAACGTAACTCCAATGTAAATCAAACACTCCTTGTATATTACATCCTCTTGACATTTAATTATGTGAAACGGTGCATTTCTCTTTTTTTGTTGGATTTATTCAAAATATACTTTTGCCACTCATTTATGTGTGAAAAACACTACACTGTCAGATCAAAATGCAAGGTCATTGTAACTAACCCAGAAATGGATCGCAGCATTCCTGAGGAAGGACATCTTCCTGTTGGCCTTGAAATTCTTGTTCTCATCCACTTTTGTTTTCTTCCTCTGTCTCCCGTGGTCTAACGGTAAATATGTCGCATTGCTCCACAGAGGTGTATCATCAACAACACACACCGGCTGGTGGAGCTGTGTGTGGCCAAGCTCTCTCAGGACTGGTTCCCTCTACTGGAGCTGCTGGCCATGGCCACCAACCCTCACTGCAAGTTCCACATCTACAATGGCACACGGCCCTCCGAGACTGTCCCCGCTGGGGCACAGCTGGCCGACGATGAGCTCTTTGCCCGACCACCAGACCCACGCTCTCCTAAGGTGAATTACCACTGCAATCATTGACCATCATTGAATACTTACTTGATATATACTTGATATAATGTTGAAGTTTAATGATGCTTCTCATAGATTCTTTTATTTTTGTTCTTTTCATTTGTATTAAAACTGACATTTTTGTGCATAATCATGTAAGGCATGTAAGAAGTCTTCCTGTGGACAGTTATACAGAAAATGGGCTGTTTTCTCCCTCCAGAGGACAGTAGGCCCATCTTTCTTCCTCCCTGAACAGCAGAGTCCATAGAGTGGCATTTTAGTCATACCCTAAGGGGCCTCATGAAACAAAGAAAATCCCTCTCTGGAGTATTCTGATAATGAAAATATGGAACTCACAATCCATAAGACACTTAGAGCTTCTGTCAGAAAGCAGATTGTATAAAGGAGAAGGTGGATACACCAGAGAATAGGAATTTTACAGTGAAAGAGTGATGAATGCAGCGTGGGCACGAGGTCAGAATGAACAGTTACTGCAGCACTGCTTGCCTGTCTGCCTCTGCTGGCATGGGGCCCAGGACTACTTAGGGTTTCACTGTGCAACTATTAAGTCAGATTTTGCTACTGTTTTTTTTTTGTTTTGTTTTTTTATGGACTAAATCTAATCAGTCATTCCTGAATATCAAACTTCAATACAAACTTTTTATGAGTTGTCTCTGGTTAGGTAAAGCTGTCAAAGTGTCTAGCCCTGTTCAGATTTGGCATTAGTATGACTCTTCACCACTTGTGGTCAGATCTCTCTTCGCTGCGCTATATGCCAATAAACCTTTAAACATACGCATACATCGTTTCCATTTCCAAAGACCAAATGGGTCATTTTTTAACCATCAATAGCAGCAATGCACTAAGATGCCTTATCTTCCAGACATTTGAATAAGAAGTAATCAATCGTTGTATAGCTGAAATGGAAATCAGTACATGTCCATGAGAATGTGTTTTGACTTTTGTTGTTCTTGTTGCCTGTTTTTGCCCTATGATACAATACGTTGTACAACATATACATACCTCTGCTCACTACGAGTACACACTGCAAAAGGAATGTGGACATATGCGACTCAGTGTCTTGGGTGTATTCTCACTTTTACTTGGAGCTGTCCACATGTGATTGGACCTTTACGGGTCTGAACAGGGCTTCGCAGTTCCTTTTTTCTCTTTTTGTAATTGTGAATATTGTGGGAGAGCGTAAAAGCAGGACATTTGTAAATTTTTGTGAAGAAATTGGAAATTATTCCAACATGAAATCACTCGTAATGTGAATTCAGTCAACATATTAAGGGAAACTTGTTCAATGTGTTCTTGTCTGTCGTTTGTTTTATTCACAGGGCTGGTTGGTGGACTTAATAAACAAATTTGGCACGTTAAACGGGTTTCAAATGTTGCACGATCGCTTCATGAGCGGCCAAGCACTGAACGTCCAGATCATCGCTGCACTTATCAAGTACGGCTTTTGTTTTGTGAAATGTCAATGTCCTCAACATTTTACTTTTCACTTAAGACAGTGTAATGTTGATGTTTTTACAAGTTTATCTGAGTTGATTTTGTGTCCCCTGTCTTACAGGCCTTTTGGCCAGTGTTACGAGTTCCTCACATTGCACACGGTAAAGAAGTACTTCCTTCCAGTCATCGAGATGGTTCCCCAGTTTTTAGAGAATCTCACAGATGAGGAGCTGAAGAAAGAGGCCAAGAATGAAGCCAAAAACGACGCACTGTCCATGATAATCAAGTCTCTGAAAAATCTGGCTTCTCGCGTACCAGGGCAGGAGGAGACCGTAAAGAATTTAGAGATTTTTAGGTTAAAAATGATTCTTAGGTGAGTATGAAAAGATCACAGTAAGGATTTGAATGGCCATCATACATGTTTAATATGATTTGATCTTAATTGAAATCAACTCGCAATTTTTTTCACCAGGTTATTGCAAATTTCTTCTTTTAATGGCAAAATGAATGCACTAAATGAAATTAACAAGGTGATCTCGAGTGTGTCCTACTACACTCATCGGCATAACCCTGAAGAAGAGGAATGGCTGACTGCAGAGCGCATGGCGGTAAGTTCAGCTCAGCTCTTACCTTTTTGGTACTCTCCATCAAAGACTTCTCTCCTTCTAAAATACACATCTCCTTTCTATGTCTCTTCCTCTGACCTCAGGAGTGGATCCAGCAGAACCACATCCTGTCTATTGTGCTGAGGGACAGTTTGCACCAGCCGCAGTATGTGGAGAAACTGGAGAAGATCCTCCGCTTTGTTATCAAAGAGAAAGCTCTTACAATGCAGGATCTGGACAACATTTGGGCTGCACAGGTAAGCTGCAACTAACAATGATTTTAGTATTATTCCAGTGATTCATTGATTGGTCCATAACGTTACAAGTTAATAGAGCCAGAGGATTGTTTCATGTAGACTATTTTAAATAATAAAACACAAAGCAAGCTTGAGTTCTGTGTTGCTTTTATTTCTGTTATGCAGAAGTAGGTAAATGGTTACTTTTCAATATATATTTTACTGTGCTGATATTTGATACTGGACTGTGGTGTATTTCAAAACAAATTGAAATTGAAGCCCTCAATGGATGCCATTTTCCTCAGAATACGATGATACAATTCTGCTACTTATGCCACTGTGATATGACCTGATACAACATGACAGAGTGGATGGTTCTGTCATTTTGTGCTACACTGGCAAGACAAACTTTGTTTTTGTAGTTTTTAGAATGCAAAGTGAAAATGCCTTGAAGCTATCTAGTAAATATTGAATGTTTTGGACTGGCACTAGAGTAGCCCTGGTGTTTGTGCTAGTGCAGGTTTTGCCTGCATGGTGTGATCAAGACACTCACAGCTGTTGATTTGACTCCGGTCACTCCTGCAGTAGAAGCAGAGGAGAGATTTCTGGCACATCACCTATATCCAAAGAGGATAAAGAGGTCATAATTCTACTTATGTCATAAAGAACAACTCAATTGTTTGACCCAGATGCAGGCTACCAACCTGAAGAGTGCTGGTCTGAGTGTTGATCTCATAATAAAGTTGTTTATTATTCTGCAAGTGTTCCTGGTGTTTAGGCCTCTCCACACCACAAGTAGAGCAGTATTTCATTACAATCAAAGTAGGTGGTTGAAATCATGGCTCGCTTTCCTGTAGCTGAGACACAACCAAACAAAATGTCGGCTGCTGCAAAACTACGGGATCTCTCTGTCAGCTATCAACATTGCAACTGCAGCATCTCCCTGGTTCCACTGAGATGTCAGGTGGTGGACGTTAGTGGTACTTTGTTAACCCAACAGTCGGGCTCTTGTCTCTGTCTCTGCCTGTGTCTACAGGCTGGTAAGCATGAGGCCATTGTGAAGAATGTCCATGATCTCCTGGCCAAGCTGGCGTGGGACTTCTCACCTGAGCAGCTGGATCACCTTTTTGACTGTTTCAAGGTGTGTAAAAGTCATATGACTCATCCAGTCACAGATGATAAAGGCTTTTTGCACACACTATACTGAACCTTTACAACATCATACTGTTGTATGTGCTACCTTAACCCCTGAACTTGGTCATTCTCCTTTTTCAGGCGAGCTGGACCAATGCCAGCAAAAAGCAGCGTGAAAAACTGCTGGAACTCATCCGGCGCTTGGCTGAAGATGACAAGGATGGGGTTATGGCCCACAAGGTCCTCAATCTGCTGTGGAACCTGGCTCACAGCGACGATGTGCCTGTAGACATTATGGACCAGGCTCTTAGTGCTCACATCAAGATACTGGATTACAGTTGCTCCCAGGTACATGCTGTGGTGATGTTAATGAATATATTTAGAGCTGAATGATATTACAAGTTACATATGCTGGGCTTATTTGTTTTATATTGACTGTGTTTAATTTTCATTCACAGGACAGAGACACACAGAAGATTCAGTGGATAGATCGCTTCATAGAGGAGCTTCGAACCAATGACAAATGGGTGATTCCTGCCCTGAAGCAAATCAGAGAAATCTGTAGCCTCTTTGGAGAAGCCCCTCAAAACCTTAGGTAAGGTCATGATAAAAACAGTCTGATATGACAGAAACGCATACAGGATATGTATACAATTGTTATATGTTATGAAAATGTTAGGCCTCTTAAATCCTTGTGAGAAGCACAAAGTAATATCACTGACTAAGTAAACTCTGTAACTGCATTTGAAAGACAAACAAACTCCCATCCAACCATTCGAAATGCCCACTTCTGTTTAAACTTGACAAGCTAGGTATCTGTGTAGTTAAGTCGGTACCTCGTCAAATAAAATGTTCAGTGTATATTAAAAGTCACTGTTTTTCTGTTTCCGTCAATATTTTTCTAACATTTTAGGCCTTTTACATAGCAGACATCTCGACCTGTCATCGTAGGGAAAGCACAGTTGTTACTAACAACATTAACAAGAGCTTGTTTCTGTCCAAAGAGAAGGAGCCAGTGTACATAGCACTAAAACAGATGCAACTAAAAGGAATACAGCCATGACTGATATATTATTTACATGTGTGCTTTCCATATGGCCATATATCTGAATGTCTTCATTGAAGTGCTGATACATGCTGATAAGAAACATAGGTTAATCCTAATTTTAAATAGTAAATCATGTTATAAGCACTTTTAAGCTGTCAGGGAGCTTTACTACACAGCACACTGCACTAGCATTAATGCAACAGTAGTATAGTAGATATGTGAAGATAGAAATGAAGTCGTACTGTTGAGCATTAATCAAACTATTTTGATTTGAAATAGTGTTTTTTTTCTAGTCCAATGTAGAAAATATGTAGCATACATGCCTGTTGTTTTTCAGAAAGAAAATGCCAATTAACATACAAACGAACTTAGTGGGGTAAGTTGAGTGTTAATTCCAGGGTTCTACCTACTTCTGTTTCACGTCCAGTCTAACTTTCTCTTTGACATGTTTATGACATATATAAAATGTAAATCTCTGTCATGAATTCGCTTAAGCAATACTTTCTTGGGTTTCATCTCAAATGACTGAGTCCTCATCAGATCTCCTGTTCAAAGACCTGCACACGTCTAGTTCAGCCAAGCAAGTGACAAAATACTAAGGGGTAACATAGTATTATACCTTCTCTGTCAAGCTACGACATTCTTACCTGGACATGAACTTTATATTTAAGGCATAAAGACAAACAGTCAGAGAATATTAGTGGTAAAAACTTAGGTTACAACCATGAATTATATAGAATGTAAATGTAATACACTCTAATTTGGGTAAACCGTAGACAATTATGATGGCTGATTATGAACAGTGTTTATTCTAGGACTTTTATGTCATTTAGTTTTATTAAGAAGCAATATAATCAGAATTGCTTGAGATGCTGTCATCTGTTTATATTAAGTGCAGTTTAGGTTAGATAAAATCAGATCTGGTAACTTAAATTTTTTAGGTAAGTTCTGATATGCGTCATTTCTCCAGATGAGGTTAGTGGCACTTGCTGTGCAGTTTCTCAGCAATAAACACAAGTCATAGTTATACACAGAATAGTCTTTTTAATTTAGAAAGTTACACAACTAATGTCCTTTGAGATGGAGCCCCGTTCTTCCTGATGCCAGCTACTTTCAGCACAAATCATTCAATGCAAAATATCAGGGGTATTTCATGCCTTGGACCCACATATTTGAGTTTATGATAATTTTGTTTTCCTGGATTTGATGTTGACGTTTTAGAAACACTAGAATGAGTGCTTAATCCTGTTCAGTATAAGCGAGAGTCATAATGTAACTGCAGCATTTTAAGAAATCAAGTCGGTTCTTTTTTTGGCATCTGTAAATTGTACCGATTTCAATATACTGCAGAATCACATGTGACTCCTTATGGCTGTCAAAACTCAATCATGGACTTTTGAGTTTAGTGGAAAACAAGGCAGGAAATGGCCTTTATTGATATGACTTCTTCTGCTGGTTATTCTGTGACACACACACACACACATACACACACATTCACAAATACACAAAAAGCTGCTTTCTTTATGTCCCTGAAAAAAACAAATGAGTAATCAGTCATGATATATTTTTCTTAATCATAAATAGTATTACTAAAAGTAAGTAATGTCAGATTAATTCTCACTTGTAGTCTTCTTGCCTTTTCACTAAATTTCAGTTTTTGTTCCCCTTACAACCTCCACTCCTCCCGCTGTTCTCTTTTCAGTCAAACCCAGAGGAGTCCTCATGTGTTTTACCGCCATGACTTGATCAACCAGCTGCAGCATAACCATGCTCTGGTCACCCTAGTGGCTGAGAACCTCTCGGCCTACATGGAGACCATGAGGCAGTTCTCGAAAGGTAAAATGTCATAGCCAGAAATAACCCCCTGTGTTAGATGGGCATTTCATTTTCATGGGTACAGCAGTTGAGTCAGGGTGCTATCTGCTGTCTGACTGGTCATATGTTTGCTTTTACAGAAGAACAAGCTGAGTTTGACCCCCAGACGGTCAGACCAGGAAGCCGCTACAGTCATGTGCAGGAAGTACAAGAACGACTCAATTTCCTGAGGTACAATGTCACCTTAAGCATCTCGCACTCAAAGATGTTAACTGAACAAAAGCACTGTAGTTCCACAGCCTTTTAAAACAGCTGTTTGAATTAAGTGGGGCGAGTCAGATTTCTCATAATATGGGGGCTCAGATAAAACAAAACATTTTCATATATAAACGTAAGTAATGACCTGTTTGAGCAACAGCTGGTAGTGCAGGCTGATTTTACATTTTCCTCAAAGTCTGCGTATATACATATAGATATAAAGGAAAATGTATAATATGTTGTGCAATGCAGACTAAACAAATATCACCCTCATGCACAACCTTTGGGAGCTGCACAGTTCACCCAGTTGTCTGTTAGCCACTTAGCCACTGAGGTACTCATTCAAAGTACCTTGGTCAAGGACAGTAGTGGGTAATTAAGGAGGAGCAAATGGGCACCCGGTGACCTCACTACTGCTAGCAATTATGATCCAAGTCTGTCCAACTACATGACCTTCACAAGCAAGTTTCTCAAACCTTCAGGCCATCAGTGTCTACAATTGATTTTCTTTTTGTGTTTTGCCAGGTTCTTGCTAAAAGATGGCCAGCTGTGGTTATGTGCCCCTCAGGCCAAGCAGATCTGGAAGTGTCTGGCTGAGAATGCAGTGTTTCTCTGTGACCGTGAAGCCTGCTTCAAATGGTACTGTTTGATTTGATCTCTTCTGGCCTTTGGCTAAAATGAATTCCCTCACATGTGATAATCAACAAACGTCTGACCTGAATACTGGGTTAACATTCCTGCTACCCAATAGGTACTCCAAGTTGATGGGTGATGAGCCAGACCTTGACCCAGACATCAATAAGGACTTCTTTGAGAACAATGTTCTGCAGTTGGATCCATCTCTGCTGACCGAAAATGGCATGAAGTGCTTTGAGAGGTTCTTCAAGGCTGTCAACTGCAGGGAGGGCAAGCTGGTAGCAAAGCGCAGGGCCTACATGATGGATGACCTGGAACTAATAGGCTTGGACTACCTCTGGAGGGTGAGTTTGCAACAAACACATTTAAACAGATGTTTTGGGCTATTTGAGGGGGAGGCGATAGTTGAAAGTGTCTTTGAACTATTAT
>JAOXYL010000052.1:16760391-16772624 GCA_028564955.1 Terapon puta
TGTGTGTGTGTGTGTGTGTGTGTGTGAGTGAGGGAGACATCAAAGTCATTTCAAGCCCATTTAAAACACCATCATCTTTCCTCCATAATTAACTGCAAATTCGTACAAAATGTGCGTGTGTGTGTGTGTCTGTTTCAGTGTGGTGAAGATTTCACAGCCTTCACAGCACGGACAGCTATGGTCAGTCTGGTTTAAGAGCTTTGACCATTAAATTCCAACAAACAATCTGCATGACAGTCTCATTTTATCCTCAGTTAGCCTCCAAATTAGTGGTCACAAGTTTGTGGCCTGTAGTCTTTAACTAAAGTGTTAAAGTTCCTCATTAAAACCAAAGCTATTATTAAAGCTGAGCATTTAGGGATCTTTGATAAATCCATTGTAGATAGATAGATAGATAGATATACTTTATTAATCCCAAACTGGGAAATTACAGTTGCTGTATCAAATTACAATGTACAAATTACAGTAGCTGTATCAACCATATAAATTTCACATTATTGTAACTATAATATGGTGTGATTTTATCAGTGTTCTGCAGATTAATGCCTTGCCATTGAATTAAGGCTTTATTCTGTTCTAGGCACCTGTGGCATAAATATATTCTTAGAATAAATAAAAGTCTCTCTTATCTGATTTAATCCAATCTTAATGAAAATGTTGAAATTGTAGCTGTACATAATAAGAGTTTGGACTTACATGTAATTTTACATACAATGGCAATATTGTGATACATGTGAATACTCTAGAAAATTGACAATGGTATCAAACATATCACCCATTTTGAAAAACAGTATGTCTTTATTTATATTATCCCAATATTGTAAAATACAGAACGTGTAACAATGTCACAAAATGTTGAAGTACATTTCTCAAGCAATGTTTTAGATCAAACTATGTTAATTTCTTTCTGAATATTTGTTGGTTCACTCAACTATTTATTCATCAGCACCCCCAAAAAACCCCACCCACCCATCCATCTATTAAGTCTTGCTTCCACCCATCCATAATGTCCAACATCGCTGGTTCCGCAGGATATAATTTGTCCAGTACCCTCCTGGGAAATCAGTGTACTAACAACATTCTTAATCAATAGGTTTAATAGTTAGAGTCTTTAATTATCACAGCTGTCCATCAGATCTGCATACTGGTTCAACCCAACCAGTGAAAGCAATCTACTCATCCGAGGCAGTGGCTACCGACTTTATCCTTCAGGTTGATAAATGAGCTATTTGAAGCTCTTAGCTTAAGTCTTTGTGTGTATGTCATTCAGCTCATACATGTATGTAATCATAATAACCTTTATTAGCTTACAATGACAAAGAGGACACAGATATGACCCCCATGGTGACTGTGGCTTCGTGATGAATTCTTATGAGGTCAGATTGTTTGCTTTCAAAAAAGCATCCCGATAAATCTCCACAATGTTGAATATGTTTCCAGTGGACAAACATGGTCCACTTTTTGCTCATCAATACAGTTTGTTTCTCAGTAAAGAGGGCATTGTTGGGGTTGATGAAACTGAGGTCACTGTGCATTGGTCATAGTAATAACATGGAAACACAGGTTGGGTATGTAGATAGAAAGCAACTGCAGATGAGGTTATCCTGCTGCACCTTTAAACTCTCCATGTAAATTGTTATGCACAACTTCTCTGAATACAGTTCCTGGTAGAATAAAACTTTGCTTTTTTTCATACTGGTTTGACGAGGTGACCACTAACACAACTCCAAATCACTGACGATGTTGTTCTCTGACTGCAGAAGGTATAAATACACAGTTGTTGGTCAACAACTTCCCCATGTCAGATTTCTGCTGCTCCAAGGGGTCAAGAAATCTAAATCTAATGCAAGTCTTTTGTTTTCTCTAAGTTTGTTCAAGCTTTGTGGTTCTGAATGAACTGAAGATGAGTTTTAGGTGAGATTATTTATTACAAATAAAACATGTTTTGTGTGGACATATATCATATGATTCTTGCCATGTCCATGGTGAGGCGACTTGATAACTCGATGTAGACGTGACGTAGAAATGTACTTGTGAAGAGGATCTTAATGGAACTGTATCTTCTTTGTGACGGAACTAACTTTGGGAGTCTGCAAAACAAAATAATCTTGTTATTTTGCATAATTTGACCTAATGGAAGCATGTAAAGGTTAAACGAAAGAGGTCCAAGAACTGAGCCTTTGGGAATTGAGCATGTTATACTGATTTGCTTTGGAGACTAATGGAACAGAGTAGTCCCTATCCTCAAGGACGATCATACAGACCCCAACCCACTTTTCCTGTCTTTCAAGTAGTATTATGGTCAACTTTACCACTCCCAGCACAAACACTCTTTGGGATTAGGAATTGCATTTTGTCTGAATCAATTTCTAAATTAATGTGGTAGGTTAGCAATCCAGCTGAGCCTACTGGCTTAGTTCAGTCTAACTAGTCTTCTTTTTACGGGCCAGTTTACAGCAGGGAACTCTACTGACTCTTCCTTTTGGCTCAGCTTCTCTTCCTGCTCTCCTTCTCTTTCTCCCCCTGCCCTTTTCGACCTTCTCTCTTCTTCCTGTCCCTTCCCCCACCCCAAACTACCCCCACCCTCTTTTATCCCTGTCGGGGTAGAAACACACCAAATGCAGAGAGGCCACCAGGAACCTCCCACACCTCCCACCCCTGGCCGCCTCAGGGCAGATCGATCATGCTGTCAATCCAATTTACTGCTGCTTTGACTGTTGTTGCTGTTCCCACAGTGACACAGATCAACTCAGGAGCTCCATCTGACTGTGTGCAATGAAACCCTTTAAGCAGTAAACAGCAACAGGTACTTGTGGTACTTGCTGTGGTTGAATGGCTGAGAAGTTGGAATCCATTTGGGCTTCATGCAGTGTTTTTCTTCATGGTTTGCTCACGGTGCTGCAATGTGTTTACATGCCGTACACACAGAGAGTGGCTGTGTGTGAGTGCGGACATGAGGAGAGAGCTCAACCTCACAGCTGCGCTCTGAAACGGTGAAATGAGAAAAGGCTTAAAACTAAACATGGCTATCTGCTGCAAACAAAGAACACCACGTCCACTACAGGATGTGATAGCTTATGTAGAAGATGAAGCACGATAAAACGACGAGGAGAAATCTAACCGTCATGTGCTTCTCCCTGTTGTTCTATCGCAACATGCAGATTCACAGGCATTTGAAAGCTGGTCTGCAAAGATGGGCAATTTGCTGTATATGTATGCCTGATAATCAGACCTCATTAATATTAACTACTTGAATCATTAAAAAAATATTACATGTGGGATTAAATCGAGAGGTTGGGAACTAAGAGACTCAATACGCTTCATTTATAATTTCAAGTGTTTCTTCAAATAATCTGTACGATTTGTATTGCTTGTGTACATTCTGCATATGCAAATATTTTTGTTTAATTTTAAATACATTTCAACGGTGTGCTTTAAAATGTATAAAAATGTTTAAGTATTAAAGTGCAGAAAAAAGAGAAAATACAAGGATAATTTGACACTTCACAAATAAAGTAATTTTATCCTGTTTGAGAGTCACATGCGTGTTTTCTCTTTTCATAAGTGGTCAAATACATTTCATGCATCATCTCTACAATTTGAGCGCTTTATAAAAACGCGACCAAGACACTTACATCTAAAAGTTAACCGGAAAAAAAGATGATTATTTTCGTAAAACCTCTGGTGTAATGTAATTACTGTAACACATTTTCCTTCTACGGGGAGTAAAGGCCAATCAAGAACGAGTCCCGAAGGAAAACAAACGCTGGGATTGGCTGAGACGCGGCACCCGTTTCAAGGCGCCCCGCGTTCTGTCGGGGGCTCCTCTGAATGGAGCGGGCGCCTGGAAACCGGTGGAATCTGCACGGAGTGAGGAGCGCGAGCCTCTGGACTCCCAACCGCTCAGCATGTGAACCGACGCTCGGAGGGAAGTCAAGTCTGGAAAAAAACGATGGAAATATGAACATTTTTACTTTTAAATGCTGCTACACGTACCCCAAAGCGACGACGCTCGAGAGTCAAACGCGCGGGAGTAACTGAGGTTCGCTTTGTTTCGAAAAAAATGGGACTTTAAGTGTTTTTTTTCTCTCTCCCCCCACCGGGCTGTGAGTGAGAGTGGACTGCTTGGAGTCACTTACAAAGACCATCAAGAAGTCATGACACGACGAACGTTTCACTCGGATTTATCTTCATAAAACACGAAGGAAAGACGCTTTTGACTCGTCCCACTCGAATCTCTCGGACTCCGCGCAAAGTTCTGCGACAATTCGTGTAGTTTTTCCTCGCTTTTTGGCCGTTTTCAAGTCGCCCTACTTGGATCAAAGTTTTTTCTCCTCCCTCCCCCCCTCCTCCACCTCCTCCACTATGGCGGCGGCCAGGTCCACCACTGGCTCCGTGTTTCTGCGGATCATGTGGCTGCTGTGCGGGCTGCCCCTCTCGCCCGCCGCTGCTCAGCATTACAACAGCGAGAGCGGCATATCGGTCCCGGAGCACGGCTTCTGCCAGCCCATCTCCATCCCGCTCTGCACCGACATCGCCTACAACCAGACCATCATGCCGAACCTCCTGGGCCACACCAACCAGGAGGACGCCGGGCTCGAGGTGCACCAGTTTTACCCCCTGGTTAAGGTGCAGTGCTCCGCGGACCTCAAGTTCTTCCTGTGCTCCATGTACGCGCCGGTGTGCACGGTCCTGGAGCAGGCCATCCCCCCGTGCCGGTCCCTGTGCGAGCGGGCTCGGCAGGGCTGCGAGGCGCTCATGAACAAGTTCGGCTTCCAGTGGCCCGAGCGGCTCCGCTGCGAGGCTTTCCCGGTGCACGGAGCCGGGGAGATCTGCGTCGGCCAGAACACGTCCGAGCCGAGCAGCCCGGCCTCCTCCGCCTCCTCCCCGTACGCGCCCGAACCCGTGACCCTTCCCCCGAACATCGGTCGACCCAACCAGCGCCCCCCGCAGCACAACCAGCACCACCAGTTCTCCTGCCCCCTGCAGCTGGAGGTGCCCTCCTACTTGGGCTACAGGTTCATGGGGGTCAGCGACTGCGGGGCCCCCTGTGAGCCCACCAAGCCCACCGGCATCATGTACTTCCGGGAGGATGAGGTGAAGTTCGGCCGGCTCTGGGTGGGCATCTGGTCCATCCTGTGCTGTGTGAGCACCCTGTTCACGGTGCTCACATACTTAGTGGACATGAGGCGGTTCCGGTACCCCGAGAGGCCCATCATCTTCCTGTCCGGGTGTTACTTCATGGTGGCGGTGGCCTACGCCGCCGGGTTTTTCCTGGAGGACAGAGTCGTGTGCGTGGATAAATTCAAGGAGGACGGCTACAGGACGGTGGCCCAGGGGACCAAGAAGGAGGGCTGCACCATCCTCTTCATGGTCCTCTACTTTTTTGGCATGGCCAGCTCCATCTGGTGGGTGATCCTGTCCCTGACGTGGTTCCTCTCCGCCGGGATGAAGTGGGGCCATGAGGCGATCGAGGCCAACTCCCAGTACTTCCACCTGGCCGCGTGGGCCGTCCCCGCCATCAAAACCATCACCATCCTCGCCATGGGCCAGGTGGACGGGGACGTGCTGACCGGGGTGTGCTTCGTCGGGATCTTCAACGTGGACGCCCTCCGCGGCTTCGTCCTGGCGCCGCTGTTCGTCTACCTGTTCATCGGCACGTCCTTCCTCCTGGCCGGCTTCGTGTCCCTGTTTCGGATCCGCACCATCATGAAGCACGACGGCACCAAGACGGAGAAGCTGGAGAAGCTGATGGTGCGGATCGGCGTGTTCAGCGTGCTCTACACGGTCCCGGCCACCATCGTGATCGCCTGCTACTTCTACGAGCAGGCCTTCAGGGAGCACTGGGAGCGGACCTGGCACATGCAGACCTGCAAGCGCTTCGCCGTGCCGTGCCCGGTGCACAACTTCGCCCCCATGACCCCGGACTTCACCGTGTTCATGATCAAGTACCTGATGACCATGATCGTCGGGATCACCTCGGGTTTCTGGGTCTGGTCCGGGAAGACCCTTCAGTCCTGGCGGCGGTTCTACAAGCGCCTTAGCAACGGTAACCATGGAGAGACAACGGTGTGAACGTGGGGAGGAAGAGAAGGCAGAGCGCCGCGGAGTTTGGAGATAATAACCACCTAAAAGAGGTCAAATAGCTTTCATTTTTAATACTCTTTTGGACGCGTTTTTATTGGATTTTTTGTGTTTTCAGGTTGCCATAGCTATTCAGGCTTTTGGACACGCAACCAAACTTTTAATCTATATTCAAGTTGGATTAAATTTTCATATATTTTCTTTGTGCTTTTTTGTTTTTGTCATCACGAGATAACCCACACTCCTGGCAATTTGCATCTTCGGATTATAAATTGGTGTGAATGGCCACACCGGTCCCTGGACTGTAAAGCCAGACTGGTGAAGATACTTTTTCAATATGAAACTTCGAGCATATTCTTGATTTATTATATCCTTTAATATTACAATTTGAATGTACTTCCTGTCTACTGTGGCGAAAGTCTCTCTGTGGAAAACACCACATCTGAACAGACTGGTGGGTTGAGGAACAGCGGCCTCCCGCCCATGCTACAGCAAAAAAGGTCAAAAGTTTTGCGGCCACACCCTCTGACTGTGAATTCATTCATTAGAAATGCCTCGGTCGTACATGAACGGTTTAAGTTCCTCTGCTTCTAGTTTAAAACTGAAATGCTTTAATAGGTGTGTTTTAGATACTGCAGAGTACAATCTCGCTTGTTAGAATCTGAGGAATGACACATCAGCTGTTGACTCTGCCATTACTTGCCAAGTGGCTGCCCAGAAATCAAAACCTTCATTTTCTTTACTTAAATGTTTAAATGTTTTTCAGACTGTCGAGTATTTTGCTCCTGTATTGAATGTTCACTCCGAAGGTGAATGAAGTTATGTATTGGTTTGCACAGCTATTCTAAAGGTTAAAAGTGTTAGAAAATGACTGATTCACCACAGGATGACCTGGATCAAACACTTATAGAGACCACACACACACACACACACACACACAGGCCTCCACTCTCTGAAACTAAGACACAACAGCTCATTGTTTGTCTCTGTGTGTGGTCTCTCAACTGTTGGATCCCCCATCAAAAAACTTCTTTAAGCTTTTAAGACTTCCAAAGCAGCATTTCAAGGATCCAGATTTAATCCGTACGGAGTGGAAATGGTTGCTCTGGATTTTTTAAAATGTTATTTTATCCTGGATCAAGACAACGGTACACATTCACACCTGTATCCTACCCAGTGTAACTGAATCTACCTTACTCCCTTATAATTTCACTTGTAAATGGTTTGAACAGACTTTTTCAAATCTGTCTTTATTTTAATGTCTAGGCTACTTTATGCACGCCTTGAAAATAGCAGAGAACCTGCATTTATTATCTCTGCATCAGGAAACAGGACTTATATTTGAATCTAAATCATGGAAATGGCAGGATGGAGGTCAAAGGTCACAACCTTGTAGGATTGTTGTTTTTTTTGGAGACAGACTGCGCAGTGTTCAACAAGTAGGAGCGACTGTTTTTATCTGGGACAAAAATCACTGGAGACAGTAGAGCAGGTTATTAAGACAAAGGTGGTCTGTGGGTTGGTTAAATTAAACATCCACACGGCAGAGTGAGCAGTTCATGTTAAGAGTTTTAAAATCTCTCCATACATTAAAGGTACGCTTATCAGCTGAATGCGCCTGTCCTTAAAATAACACAACCCAAAGGAGTATTTCAAGATGAGAAACCTGAGATGTCCAGAAACTTTAGCAGAAAAACAACTCTCAGGTGACAGTGGTTAATATATTAGCAGAAGAAAAACCAGTGATTTTAGTCCCAATCCACTGTTTAAACTGAATAAGTCTATTTCTCTGAATTAATGATAAAATCAGCCATCTTTTGCTTCGTGTCACATAGCACATTTTCTCTGCATACATCACGTGGAAATGATAATTAGAAACGCTTCACCGCACTGAGGGAAAACTCACAACATCATCACCATATTAGACCTGGTTTTCTACCTAATTTTAATCTCTGAAGTTGCGTCTCAAACGCACACGTACTAATACTAGAGAATACACGCTATGTATCCATTTCCATAGTATGCTGTTTAAGACGTATGTATACAACAAATGTCACATTTCCCGTGTGAATGTACCACATACCTCAAGCCCTGGCTTTGAGTTAGGAAACACTCCACTACTCATGAGTCATCTCTCGTCCAACCACGTTTTTACTCAACAAGGCAGAAGTATTCAGTTTGTTTTCAGAGAGCTGAGACCTGCCTCTGTCAGTGACACCAGGGTGATGTGTTTGTCTTGTACGATGTTTTCAGAAGGAATATGAGTGTGTGTGTGGCGTTTTTATTGGAACATTATGCAACCTACCAAGTAAACACAGACTCTGTTTTTTAAAAGGCATATTGTATTTATGGGGACACTCATTTTTGTCTTTTTCTACTTGTTTTTTTAATGAGATAAACCTGTTGTACGTGTACAGTTTGAATAAAGCGATAAGGTTTGTAATGTGGTGACCTCTGTGGTTTGTGTTCAGGGATGACCCCATGTGCTTGTTGATCTTCACAGTACACCACTGACCTTGGAAACAACAGTTGACACAACAATCTCAGTCTTGCAATAAGTCTACATTGAGTTCAGCTTGTTTTATCAACACACACAGGTTATTTATTGTTAAATAATGCTGAAGTACAAATGCAAAGGTTCTCAGTGTACGGCACTTGAGATAGATCCTCACCCACCTAAATTGAGTTTGGCCCTTATTGCTGTCACTTATCACCTACATCTTGTGACACGTCAGTGAGAAGACTTGTCACGCGTGGGCAGGACACATGACTTTATAGACATTAGCAGGGACACACAGGCAACATTGTGATGCTGCTTAGGCGGGCATTTTACCAATAAGTGGCCTACATTCCTAAATGTTGTTTATGACGACTTGATACCTTTAATTACCTGCACAGTTTTGTAGTGTTGTTCTAAATGCAACACTTTGGGCTGCTTTGCTGCTCCAATAAAAGGCCAAATTATTCTGTTTGAGTGTGAATATATCCTTACTTCACCGGGTCTGTGGTGAGTGTTAAAGGTGTTCAGCCCCACTTAAAAGATAAAATATTATCTTACTTTTAAGCAGAGCACGGAAACTAAATGTTTAGTTTATATAGTTCTTAAGTTTGGCTTTACAGTGCTGAGATTTTCCTGTCAAACATCTATTACATCATAATACATACATGAGTATGTTGTGAATGAAATTAAATACCAGCATTTAACAAAAGTCCGTCTTTGTTTTTTGTCTGCTACACATCTGGGCTTTTCTGAGCAAATTCAGTTTGTGAGGCTGCCACGCCCTCTACAGGTTGACTCATTAAATAACAAAGTGCTCAGGTCTAATAGTCTAATAACTCCTCACTTAAAATGTACTGAAGCGGACAGAAAAAAGTGACATTGTACAACATCAGTCTCCACTGACTTTAGAAGAACCCTAACCCTAGCCTTTATTGATTCCACTAGGGGAAATGCACAATTTTCACTCTGTTAATTAACAGTTCTGATTGCTTATCTTAATACTGTGCTGTGCAGTAGACTGCATATAAAGAATTGAAGCGATTTTGTGCAATTCTGGAGATATGCCATGAGTTGTGACAAATCATTGGTATTTGATGACCTGGGAGTGAGAGTATGCCCTGCAACTTTAACCTCCAAAGTTTGGACTAAAAAGAGTATCCCTCCAATTTAGCATTGTTTTCTCATCTTCTTATCTAAGCAGATGTTTTTCATTTTCAAACTTTGGGTCTTCAAATGTGTCAGACTTCACACAGCTTATTTCGGAGCTGGGTTCTCTATAACTTTTTAAATATAGATTGATGACTATGCTTACACATTTACACTCTGACCGAATACTGCCCCCTGGTGGCCATAAGTACATACTGCCTGCTGTTATAGTGCATTACTTTTCTGTTTCTGTTCTCCATTGTTAGAGACAGAAGATTCCGTGTTTCAGTTCGTAAAATAGCTAATTTTTGCTCCATACTGTGTTAAATAAAAAATTAACACTTTATCACTTTATTTGGTTTTATGTTACAAAAAAGAAACCAAGAAAATGCCTCACCCAGGACCAGAACTGACCATAAACGACATAATATTAATGTGATATTAACAAAAATAATATCTAAATTGAATGGCAAGAAAGAAAATGAATATTTAAAAATCTTCTCTGTCATTATTATAACATCAGAACACAGATTTTGATTCAGCAGAACATACAAGGTTTTCCTCCTTTACACCTTGCATACAAAAGATTTGCGTGTCAAATAATCCTTTTACATGAAACTTCAAACTAATTATAGAGTCAAATGTGTTATGCCTAGTGGATGAACAAATACAGAAGAAACAGAACAACAAGGTTATTATCTGCTTGTGAATTTGTGTGAAGGTTGTGTGAAAAGAGAACAGTCCAGAGAGCATTAAAAGTGAAGTGAAGGCATTTGCAGTGTTGTCTGCTGTGGTCACTTTGTATTTTTTAAGCACAACTGGCAGGACTGCATAAATCCAATGAAAAAACTGTTATCACGGGCAGTGTTTGCTTAAGTGTTTTATTGTGTTTCCAATTCAGAAGTAGATTTAGACTTATGATGAGTGACTTAAGCCTTAGAGCTTTATAAAAGCCTGCAAGAGGTCTATAAAGTTGATGTTCAGTCACAGCTTTTAGTGTGAGTGGTGATCCCCGCCAACTGTAGAGATGAATGCTTGAGTACAGTTTTCTGTGGCGCCCTGTTCCATTTCTGAGCATTAGTGGAGCAATGTTTATTGTTGTCAGTGATGGTATCATTTCATTCCAATATCTAAAATTTTAAAATCTGACCCTAGGTGTTTTATGAGCAGAGATTTTGTCAGAGTGGAAAGCCTACAGGGAGCCCGAGAGCTTACACACTAACACTGCAATTACAGAAAACACAACCAAATTGAACCGAATCATAACTCAATCATATTTTTATGTTTATGATCCCAGGAGGTCTGGAGAAATGAGTTATGAAGCTGTTCATGAAATGAAATACATTAATCTTGGCTGCAGAGCCTTGTAAATGTAAAAGTCTGTCATTGAGTCGAGGAGTCCTCTGAGTGCTGTCAGAGTCCTTATTGGTGGTCGCTCATTCTCTGAATAGGTGAATGTTTGTTACACAATGTAACACTATGAGTTCAGGTACAGCTGTTTGAGGTACACATGTGAAAAGTGTAGAAAGGGCTTCAGCTGCATTCCATGCAGTAAATGGCACTGTATTGGATTTTCCCTGCTGAAAAGCCATTTACCATATTTGGTCCAGGTCAACCCAATAAATCACCCCCCCATTTCGAGCAAGCTTGGCTCTCAAAAACTTTGGCTGATGGGATGTGGGTCAAGAGGGATGAGTCCATACTCCACTAGGTCTGTCCAGGACCCACAAACACAAATGTCACACACAAGCACAGGTGTATCATACCATCTGTGTCCAAACGGTATAGAGACAACGCAACAAAGACAATTGTAAAAGACATTATCAGTCCAGCACAGAGCAGGGTAGAACAGAGGGTGAGGAAAGGTGTAGAGTTCACCATTCAAATAACAACTCAAAATAACAAAATACTCAGATAGAATCCACTGATAGATCAGGAAAGTTAATAGATAATTAGTATGTTTATAAATGAAACAAGTTGTATCAAGATATGATTGGATAGTTCAGAGGTTTAACCATGCAATGTGATATGTTGCCTCTGTAAACTTTTAAAATAATGATTACAGGGACCATGATAGAATATTGAAAATCTATTGATATTATTACAAGGTCCAGCAAGATAGTAGGTTTTGACCTGATCTTATTTGTATAGAGTTTAAACCACACTCTGGACACAAATACAATGCCTGTTTTCCACAGAGCAGAGAAACCCCTCACTGCTTAAAACATTTAGATTCTATCAAACAGAATCTTCTTACATGACTGTCTTATCTTTGGTAGTTTAAATCCATACATAAAGGGGGTGAACATTGGTTGGAAAATTAAGAGATACACAGATAAAATAATACGCAGTTGATCTGGTATGTAGGCCTCATCAAACCTGGAATCAACAAAATTAAAAATGCAGCCAACAAACAAGTTTGATATTGAGATAAGCTGAGGTGTGCAGGTAGTGATAGCTTTTTGCCTGTTTTCTTTTGTGGTCTTCAGACAAACAGCCAGAA
>JAOXYL010000052.1:16817513-16838675 GCA_028564955.1 Terapon puta
CTTACAACATTAAGGTTAAGGTTATGTGGCTCACATATACCAAAAATATACTGTGTCAATCATTTGGTTAGCAAACTTGCTTGTTCTTCCTCTTCTTCCTCCATAGCACATGTTATTATTCCAGCTTTTAACTATACTTTTTATTTCTTACATGTAATGGCCATTGTTTGGTCCTATATGTATCTGATTAGGAAGTGTCTATTTTCCAATGAGAACAGAAGTAAGTTTATGCAAACTTGTCTACCACATTTGTTCTGTTTAATTATTCTTGTTGCGTGTTTGCTTTTCGATTTGCTGTACATGCGATTTGGTTCAAAAAAGTTGCCACAAAGTGCCCAGAATTTTATGGCAATAGAATTTCTCCTTATTCCTCCACTCATGAATCCCATCATATATGGTTTAAAGTTGACACAGATAAGAAAGAGAATTGTGCAGTCTTTCTCTGGTAAACATCTTTAGACTTGGGTCGAAAGGTCTTCTGTGGGGAGGACAGACAATATTACATCAGTAGGAGCTAAACTGATGTTGTACATTGTTCAAGACACAACATACAAGTATTCAAAAATTGAAAATGTACACGCATTCAAATATATTAGCAAAATTTGTGGTAAAGTTTCTTGAGAAGCATATAGATACAGACAGTGAGTCGAGAAAATTAACAAATGCAGATGCTTCCATAAAGAGGCACTCATTAATACAATAACCAGTTAACATCCAATCATGCTGCTAATCAACCTTATAATTATTGGTATTGTTTATAGTCTGGCCATATTATTATTATTATTATTATTATTATTCGGTTTTATGCATGTGTGAACAGAACATGTTTAATATCCAAAGAAAACAGAGCAACATCATGCAAACATTTTTACTGTTTATTTTGTCTTTCTGTGTTTTTGCTTTTTGATTGGTTGTAAATGTGATTTGGCTTTAAAGAGTTCACACAAAGTTCCTCGAATTTCACTGAAGTGGATGTTTTCTTTTTTACCCATCATATATGGTTTAAAATGTACATAAATAAGGAACATGTTTTTTTCTGTTTTGGTGTGGTGAACATTTAGTTTTTTACATCATCATATTGTGTATCATTCATGGACATTTGTGTAATAACAAAATGAATGTGATAATCTTTGATATGTATTCAATCAACAATAAATAATTGCCTCATCTCACAAAAGTTCATTTGAGTTTTTTTATCATCTAATACAAAGAAATCTAAAAGCATCATTTCTTATAAAGACATCCTTTTCTTACCATAAATAAGCATGACATGTATAAATGTATGTTCAAAAATAGTATTGATGACCTTAAACAACACATTTGTTTCTTTCTTACTTATCCCAATATTTCATTTTTATTTTCATTATCATTTTGTCAATAAATATAACATGCATAGCACAAAGAATCCCTGTTATTCAAATGTTTGTATTTTCTATTTTACTATTTATATCGTATACATTTCTGCAATAGTTAAACAGTCTTTGACAAAAATGTATTCAATTAGGATGGTCAGAGTAAGTCCTTCATTTATTATTAGTAACTGCAAAATAAGTTGTAACACTTTTACTCTTAGGTAGGAATATATTTAGCCCACACTGTCAATCAATTTTCCAAAATATGCTTTCACACACTAGTTGGCTTTAGTGAAAACTTTTCTGAACAGTGGGAGGGTGGGGGTAAAAAATCAGATTATTGAAACCACTTATAGTAACTGTTGCTATGCCTCTTCACAGTTGCCTTCTAGCACTGCACATAAGCAGTGCACAGCAACAACTGTTTCAAGCTTCTCATTTCTGTCCATCAACTGTTGATTTTGTGAGCAAGACATGGCATAGTGTCACCTTTAGATTTTAGCACTTATAGCTAAAGAGTTCCAGCACATTACTGATTCTGTGAGGTGGTCGAAAACCTGAATTCATTTTACAACAAGACCCCTAAAAATACAGCTGTTTTGATGGCTGTGTTTGTTAGTGATTCATGTAGAAAAAATAGAAATAAAATAGCTTTTTTTTCTTTTTTCCCCTTGCATTTAATGTTGCTATCAAATACAATAGAGTTGTTCATGACTAAACCATTTCCTGACTGCAAACTAAAAGAATCCCCAGCTGGCAGTGAGTCATGAGATAAAGATTATTTAAAGAGAGGAGGCAACATCAGTAGGACATACGAATAAATCTGTCAAGGGCAATTCTCTGAAGTGACATGTAATAATCTATTTGTTATTTCAAAAGTTTAACATAAAACTAGATTTAAATGAATTAAATTGTCTTATTGACTAATGGATAATGTATCTGTCTTAATAGTTTTTATACTTTCAGGACTGAATTACACAGTGCAACACAGGATCATTCTTTTTGCTTTGACTTTACTTTGTTACTTAACAATTTGGATTATAAATGTTGTTCTCATCATAACAATTATAGTGGACCGAAAACTTCACGAGCCTATGTATATCTTGCTCTGTAATCTGTGTATCAGTGGACTTTATGGGACAGCGGGCTTTTATCCCAAATTCCTCATGGATCTTTTGTCTCCCTCTCATGTCATCTCTTATGCTGGGTGCCTTCTGCAGAGTTTTGTGATCCACTCATCGTCTGGAAGCGACTTATCGATTCTGGCTGTTATGGCCTATGATAGATATGTGGCTATATCTCAACCACTAATGTACCACTCTGTTATGACTACGCAAAGATTATCTCTGTTAGTGGCTTTCTCTTGGCTCTTACCACTTTGTTGCATGTTCAGTAACACAATGTCAATTTTACATTCAAAGTTATGTGGCTTGCACATACCTAAACTTTACTGTTCAAATGCACTAATTGGGAAACTAGCCTGCTCTGTCTCAATAGTAAATAGTGGTATTACATATTTTAACATTGCTATTTATGTTGGTCACTTTGTCTTTCTTGTTGGGTCTTATATGTGTCTGGTCAGAACGTGCCTCACATCCAAACAAGGAAGGACAAAGTTTATGCAAACTTGTGTGCCACATTTGGTATCTTTATTCAATTTTGGCTTTGCCGTGCTTTTTGATTTAATGTACACACGATTTGGTTCGAGGCTGTTATCACAGAGCCTTCAGAACTTCATGGCAATTGAATTTCTTTTGATTCCTCCAGTCATTAATCCTCTTGTATATGGGTTCAAACTTACTAAAATTCGACACAGAATTCTTGGTTTTATTCAAGAGCCCAAAAAAAGTGTCTCACAAAGTTCTCACAAAGGTGAGAGTTACAACTCTTAACACTTGAATGTTTCCAGAAGAAGGTAAAGGAGGGTGAGTTACAATATTGTCTTAATTGTGTTTTTTTTCCACATGTACATTTTCTTACATTAAACAATATATTAGTATCATTTGCTTCTTTATTCAGAAAACCCAAATACACCAACTGCTTTTTGTGATGTTTTCATCAAATTGTCTATGTTGACAAACACTAGATGTTCCCAGGAGGTATCTTCAAAAGCATACACATTTGTATTTTATGAGCAACCTAAAGAGGAAGACTGTAATATTAAAATTAACCAACTCAAATATAAAGTAAAATCATGAATAAAAGAAACAATAAACAGGACATTTAACTTAAATGAATTTATGATGCACAGCAGCAGTCAGAGCAGAGAGGAGACCAACCACTCCGCATGAATTGCACATGCACAGAATCCATGCCAATATCAACATTTAACAATGAACAGGATGACATTTATTTATGTATTGTGGGTCTACACAAAGCTTTTAAGTTATGAAGTTTTTCTGATAAGTGATGGCCTATTTCAATGGCAAAAAAGAATCAACAGAAGAAAGTTTATTTGTAGTTCTAAACATATTTTTACACACTTTTTTACAAAGTCTTCCATTACAAATATTATTCCTCTTTCCTACAGCATCCATTATAATTACATGTAAAAGGAAAATTGTGCAATATTATGCAGTGATGTCACTTAGTGTCTTCTAGAGATCTTTAGGACAGGCAATAACTTCTTTCCTTACTGTGGAGTTGGCAACACTGCCTGGTCAGCCTGGAGTGTAACAGGGTTATTACAGATTGCCAAATTCTGTCAAAATGTATTTAGTATTCATACACTTTATAAGAACTTTTTTTATTCTTCTGTTTATATGAGAAAGAGTTCAAATCCCATTCTTTTCTATCCCAGGCTCATTTTGTTTTGTTGCTATGGTGCCCTCTTGTGGCATGCTGGTGGTTGCTACAAAGGCCCCTATATTGCTATAGAATCAGCTGGGCCCCTTTGTCTGCTGATGTTTCCTGCTACAGTATGTACGGTGAACAGCCTTGTGATTTGTCTCAAATGCTAAGTTTTAAATCTGTTCTTGTCTGAATCAAAGTGGGTAATATGGGATATAAATGCTCTGGTTATATTTCTTGACTGTCTATGAATTGTCATTTTGCATATTTATTGTTTAGTCAAGTCTTGTTAAGTCAGTTAATAAAGCTAGCTTATGTGCTCCTGCTAGCTATTAATTTCTACAAGGTGCCACATGAGAAACCTAGACTGTATCAGAGGACCACAATGATAACTTTGAACTCTAATTTCGTAGACCAGGCGCAGGTGCAATGCACTTCCGCTGCTATTTAACATTCTTAATATTAATAATAAAAAAATAATAATAATATTCATCCATCCATTTTCAGCCACTTGGTGGCAGTTGGATCTGGGGCTGTTTGGCAGAGGCAGCAGTCTGTGCAGAGATGGCCAAACTTCCCTCACCCCAGCCACCACTGCCTCCAGCTCTTCCAAAGCACTCCCAGGCCAACCAAAAGACATAGTCTCTCCATCGTGTCCTGGGTCTTCCCAGAGGTCTCCTCCCGGTGAGGCATGCCCGGAACAACTCTGATACAGATGCCCAAGGCACCTCAGCTGACTCGATGTGGAGGAGCAGTGGCTCTACTCCAAGCTCCTCCTGAGTGACTGAGCTTCTCACCCTATCCCTAAAGGAGCACCCAGCCACCCTGTGGAGGAAACTCTTTTCAGCCGCTTGTATCCACTTTGCCCCATACTCACAGAGCAGCTCCCACACAATTCCACAAGGGACATAGTTGAATGCCTTCTCCAGATCCACAAAGCACATACCCTCATGCACCCTGTGGAGGCTATAGAGCTAGTGATTTTTCTCTGGGAATATCAGTATTTTAGCACTCCTTAATTAACTCTCCATCAGAAAAAGCCTTACTTTTTCTGGCAATTTTGTGAGAAATAACTAAACTTGTCCTAACGGCTGCATCTCTGTGGATATCAAGATTGGTAAAAAAGTCCTTGTTGGTTTTGCAGTTTTGCTAGCAACACATCATACTCTCTTGCACGCTCTTCATCAGACAGATTTCTGTATTTATCCTCATGCTTGGTCGTGTAGTGGTACATCAAATTAAAATATAAATTCAAATTATAAACACAGTGACCTGTGTACCACAGCTTTACCTTTAATCAAAGAAATACTTGGCAGTCCATGTCTATGTTCTCTTCCTAGCATGAGCCAACATCTTGAGGGTAACCTGGCTAGCATCACTTGCCACTATTCACCTTCACTCACAGCTCACGGACGCATGCACATCCATACGAAAGTAGTATAAATGTAATGCTTTCAAAATAAAAGTAGCATAGTTGTATTGCATGCACACCATAAATAATATTTTATTGTAATAATAGTTTATTGTTATTATATTGTCATTTATAATTGGCCTCACTCGGGCTGGATAGGGATGCACAAAGGGCTGAATGTGGCCCACGGGCTATTTCGTGCATTTTGCATGGAAATCAGCGATTTTTGCGGCAAAAGTGCTTTGACAAAAAGTGGCAGCCGCATAAATGTGCAGACTTTGGCTGATTATGTGTTCAATTATGCGGTCGCATAAACGTGTTTCTGGAGGGGCTGCTAAAGGCTCAGCTCATGGTTAGCTATGTTTTACTTAAAAATAATCTCAAAATGCTCAATCACATCAGTTTGATGGTTGTCCTCATATGTCTTTTACTGCGTACTTAGCACTATTGGGGCACAAAGGCGTGGTGGGTCAGATGTAACTGCGCACCCCACAGAAACTGGCCTTATAACATCAAACATGGGTGCCACCCTCACAGAGTTTAAATACTTGAGTCCTCCACCATTTTTCAGGCTAGCTTTTCTCGTCTCCATGAACGAACTGAGGAAGACACTTGGATAAGGGGCGGAATGTCTTCAAAGACAAAAACCAAGTCCAGTTGACCTGATTCAATTGCCTAAAGATGCATTTGACCTGGACCACTCTGCCCCCTCTGTCTGAGACCTAATCATGATTTTCTGCATCATCCCATCCCCCTTTACCATGAACCAGCAACAAATGCATACAACACTCAACGTAAGTGGTTTGTTAATTCATCTGAGCCCTGTTGCCTATCCTCCAAGATCCCACAGAAAAGCTTTGGGAAGCAGCTGTGCACTAGTCTTAAACATTAGTGAGGTAGTTAACTTGAAGTCCATTTGATAAATCAAGCAGTTTGCCAATGTCTTCACAGGTCTTGTCTCTTGCAAGACTAAAAAATAAAACATTTAGAACACACATCCAAGCATGTTTAATAACAATGAACTAATCCTATTTACTTTATTGTGGTGCGCAAAACCTTAATGTGCTCATTATTGCCACAAGATCTTCAATGACCCACCCCATCAGATACCTCTGCTAGTTGTTTAGTTAACACTGTGTTGATTGGTTTCAAGTTTCAATTCCCAGTTGTTAGTCAAAGATGTGAATTAATAGATGGTGTGGATGGAACCACAGTCAGAGAAAAGACAATAGTGCAACCTTGTAATCTGTGACTTTAATATCTGTAATCTTTTGTGTGCCATAACAGCAAACTGGATGTCAGAAAATTTGTTCTTTGATAATGGATAATGTTTCTGTCGTAAGAACTTTCATACTTTCAGGTTTAAATGAGACAAATAATTACAAACTAACTTTCTTTACATTAACTTTACTGTATTACTGCATGATTTTGTTTTTCAGTATCTCTCTTATCATGATTATCATTTTAGATGAAAACCTGCATGAACCTATGTACATCTTTTTGTGTGTATTTTGCATTAATGGGCTTTATGGGACCACAGGTTTCTACCCCAAATTTCTTTTTGATCTATTATCTTCTTCTCAAGAAATCTCATATGAAGGATGCCTTTTACAGGCTTTTGTCATGTATTCATTTGCTTGCAGCGATTTGTCCATTCTAGCAGTTATGGCCTATGACAGATATCTGGCTATATGTCGACCACTGCACTACCAGACTTTAATGACTAAGAGGAGGCTCTCTCAGCTAGTATGTTTCTCCTGGCTAACACCTTTCTGCATTTTTTCCATCAATGTTGTACTGACTTCAAGACTAAAGTTATGCAGTACAAACATTCAGAGACTGCTATGTGTGAATTGGATCATTGTTAAACTTGCGTGCCATGAAGCTGACACCTTTTCAAACAGTGTAGTAGCATATATTACCATTATCCTTTATGTGTCTCATGGGTTTTTCATAATTTGGACTTATATGCATCTTATTAGAACTTGTGTGAAATCCAACAATGACAGGGTAAAGTTTATGCAGACATGTGTGCCTCATTTAGTCTCTTTAATCACATTTGTAGTTACAATAGTTTTTGACTTGATGTATATGCGATTTGGCTCCACAGATTTACCTCAAAGCCTTCAAAACTTCATTGCTATAGAATTTTTGCTCATTCCTCCTTTTATGAATCCATTAATATATGGATTTAAACTGACTAAAATACGCAACAGGATTCTGGGTTTAGTGTATCTTGAAAGGAAATGACCTTATCTCTAATTTAATCAATGTGACAAATAGAGACAATTTTTCAAATACATCATGTCATCAATGAATATATCTGTATTAAGGTTTTCCTGTTGTTGTCGCATAATGTCTAAATTATATCTATATGAGAACGACTGGCCTAAATATATTTTTTGTCATAGGTCAATCAACAACTTATGTTTAACTTCTTGAGTGTATTTAGTATAAATATCTCTCTGTTCTGGAAGGTTTTCATAGTTGAATAAATTAATATTACCACTTTAACACAATGTAATATGTATTTGAAAAATGCATAACACTGATCATATTGATTTCGGAGTTAATGACGTTTAACATATATTTAACATAACATATAATTATCATAACATTTAAATTGAAAAGTTAATATAATTTATTTCTGACAAAACACCCAGTGTTTCAGTAGTGACTGCTCTGTGTTGGTAGTGACCATAGTATTGGAAGGTTGTGTTATGTTCCCTCAACCTTATTGCCTAATTTAAACATGTAACATGGCCTCTGTTATAAACACAAATGTTTTATGATCAATAAAATTCAGTCATTTCGTAACAAGGACATACTGATTGTTCTTATCATCCATAGCCATCTATTTTGAAAAACAGCTATTTAATTCCAATTGATATTGTGCTGTTGCTGGCAGCTGTCATAAACTGATTTAACATGTCAAAGAAAAATAAACACATTAGAAAGAGCTTGTTATTTGATCTGAATGAATGAGAATTCAATTTAGATTTAATCTAACTTCATCTCAAGTGATTGTACACACACACACACACACGCACATACAACTTGTACAGCAATACAATAAGTTATCATTTATATTAGTTTAAGTATTAGTATTAGTACTAAAGGTCTTTATGTTGCTTCAAAATAACTATTATAACTGATGTTATCTATGGAAATAAGCACCTACCTATGACTACCTTTTTTTTTTAAAACTGAAATCATCATGTCACTTTCTTTACTATATGTTTGGGTAGAGATTGTCTCAGTAGGGACATTTTTTTTTAGCACAAATAACAATTTCTAGCAAGCACATAGCAAGCACATCACTCAAACTGGCAGCATGTCCTGACAGTAGAATATGAGACAGGGACAGACTCCTCTGTCCCTGTCTTCTGCCTATTAATGTATTTGTTAAACCTTATGCCCTCCTCAAGCATTTTTGTACATTTTTTTTCCTGGTGATTATTTTAGTTGTGTTGCAGTTTGTGATGTGATTTTTTTACAAGAACTTTTCTTTTCCAATCCAGTGTCTTTTATTTTTACATGTTACTGTATTTTTTGGACTATAAGGTGCACTTAACATCCTTAAATTTCCTCAAAAACCGACACTGTGCCTTATAATCTGGTGAAGCTTAGGTATTAATTCTGTTTGTGCTTACTGACCTCGGACCAATTTTATGTGGTACGTGGTGGTCAAAAATCTGTCAAAATGTTTTAGTACGAATTTGGTAAATTTATATATTTGGTAAATATTTGGTACTGTTTTATTTAGCTTAACGTGCCTTATAATGAAAAAAGTACAGTACTAACCCTAACCCGTACAGTTTTATACTATCTTGATGCATTTTGCGCTGTTTGGACACCTTTCTGGCGTGTGTACATGCAAGAAACTGCTATAAAACCATCATTGCTATAAAACCATCATACATCAATTTTTTTTTCTGTTTTTTAAGGGTGGCGGTTCCCTTCCTTAAACCGCCACCCTTCCTTGAACCACCACCTTACCGTTGTGGAGGGGTTTGTGTGCCCAAATGAGCTTAGGAGCTATGTTGTCAGGGGCATTATGCCCCTGGTAGGGTCTCCCATGGCAAACAGGTCCTAGGTGATGGGCCAGACTAAGAGCGGTTCAGAAGACCTCCATGAAGGATTTTAAAACAAGGACCGTAAGGACCGTATGTAGCAGTATTGAGATCTGTGGGCTGGAATTGGCACCACCACGGCCAACCACTGGGGGTGTAAACCTATAAAAGGGCATTTCTCTCTCTACCCCAACTTTTGCATATATATTGGCTGCAAATGAACAAATTTGTTGGGTCCTTAGATCCTATTGTTGGCAGTACACAGGTGACTTTAGCATCAGCTGGTTTGATTGCGAGACAGGCAACGTGACATTGTCACCAGCTACAGGGGACTGCCACTCATTGGAGAAGTGGTGTCTAAAGAGACAAATCAGCAGTGTTGACAATATGAGGCAGTAAAGGAGCACATCAACCAGCTGTTGTCATCACAGGTCATTTGAGAAAGTAGCAGCAACATGGTAGTCTCTGTATGCGTGTTGACTACCGACCGTTCAATAGCAAAACCAGAAAAGATGCCTTTCCTTTCCCACACATCAAGGAGTCACTAGACGATCTGGTGCCTGCTGGTTCTCAACTCTGGACCTGGCTAGTGGCTTTAACCAGGTACCAGTCACTGAGGCTGATCGACCAAAGACTGCATTTTGTATACTGTTTGGCTTGTCCGAATGGAACAGAATGCCTTTTGGATTGGATGGATTTGATGCATTTTTGGAGACCAATATTGTCAGTCTTTGGTGTTATATCTGAAAGACATTGTCATGTTTTCATCAACAGTGGAGCAACATTTGGAGAGGTTGAAGGTAGTACTAAGCCGTCTCAAACATGAAGGTCTCAAGACTAAGCTCAGCAAATGTTAATTTTTCCAGAACGAGGTGCATTACTTGGGCCACGTGATTTCTGGTGAAGGTGTTTCGAGAGACCCAAGTAAGATTGTGGTGGCTGCCAATTGGCCGATTCCCACCAGAGTTTGCAACTTGTGGTCATTTCTTGGCTTTGCCAGTTATTACAGGCAATTTGTGGAGGGTTTTTGCCAAGTTGCCAGCCCATCTGCACAAGGCTACAACAACTAAAAGGTCAGGGCATGGAGTCATAGGTTTTTTGGACCATGCAGTGTCAGGAGAGTTTTGAAAACTGAAAACAGTTTTGAAAACTCAGCTCACCACTGTACCAGTGCTGGTCAGATTTTTCACTCCCCTTCATCTTGGAGGTCGATGACAGCCATGGTGGCTTGGAAGCAGTGCTCTCTCAGGAGCAAGCAGGCAAGGTGAGGCCTGTAGCCTATGCTGGCTGAGGTCTGAGCCCCACTGAGAGGAACATAGCAAACTACAGCTTCATGAAACTTGGGTTTTTGGCCCTTAAGTGGGCTCTGACTAAACACTGTACACTGATACAACCACCAAGTGACCTTTCCTCTGCCAAAAGCAGGGATGGCCAGCCCAACTTGCTTCTTTTGATTTCGAGATAAAATACCGGTCAGGTAGGAGCAACAGAAATGCAGATGCCCTCTCTCGTCAGCACCCGCCAGGTTCTCTGGAGGTGGAAGCTATGCTTCCAGGTGGCATTGAGGAGGACTGAGGTGACTCAAACTGCAATCTCTGCCTTGCCACAGCACACCCCGTCTTAGATTTCTGCCCTTCAACAGGCTGTCCCTGTTATTCAGGACTTGTTGAAGTTTTGGGGGAGGAGGCAGTGTCCTAACTACGAGAAGTAGCAACAGTTGTCGCCATCTGTGTTGGCTCTGCTCTGGCAGTAGGACCGTCTTGCTAAGATGGATGGAGTCCTGTACTGCCAACTGTTCCGCTCAGATGGTGGTGAGGCTGTGCTGCAGTTGTTGTTACCAGAGGCACTGACAGATGAGGTCCTGATGAAGGTTCACCAGGGGCATGGCCATCAGGGAGTGGAGCGAATGCTGGCACTCCTGCGGGCCAGGTGTTATTGGCCTGGCATTTCCTCTGCAGTTGCCCAGTGGTGTCAGACCTGTGGGCAGTGTCCGGTCACACTGGATGTCCAAAGGATGCTCACAGCTTCTTGGGGCATCTGTTGGCCCCAATGAGGTCATGACCATTGATTACACCTGCCTAAACCCTGCCCAGAATGGCACGGAGAACATCTTGTTGATCACAGATGTCTTCAGTAAGTATACCTGTAGCTGTCCCCACCTACGATCAGCGTGCCTCCACTGTAGCCAAGGTTCTGGTGTCTGAGTGGTTTTATAAATTCAGTGTACCAGCTCGGTTACACTCTGATCAGGGTCATAATTTTGAGAACTCCATGTCCCAACAACTTTGCAGTTTGTATGGCATTGTCAAATTGCGTACTACTTCATACCATCCTGCTGGTCATGGCCAGTGTGAGCAATTTAATCGCACACTCCACCTCTTGTTGCGCACCCTGCCAGTGTCTCAGAAAAGAGAATGGAACTCATGTTTGCCTCAGCTGTTGTATTGTTATAATGCCACTCCCCACCATGTCACTGGAGTATTTCCTTTTTTCTTAATGTTTGGCCAGGAACCGAGGCTCGTTTACAGGTGACCTTTGATGGGGCCATTTGCAACAGGCAGCCAACCACCAAAGCAAAATCATGATCAGCATGTGAAAGAAGTGCCCTTGGCTGAAGGTCAGCTAGTATTCTTACACAATTTTAGTGCAAGCAGACCCCATAAACCCCGGGACCAGTGGCACTCCACAACATACCAAGTGTTGAAGGTGGGTTCAGTATGCGCCATTGCACCAATAAATGACCAGACCAAGGTCAAGCAGGTCCACTGGTCAATGCTGAAGGCTGTAGTTGGCCTTGCCCTACCTGTTCCTGCTGTGGGCCAGGATCCACTGTTGGTAGGAGAACCACCCTGTGAAGATGGGTAAACTACGACTTGCTGGTCCTGAGACCTCCATCTGTTATGCCCTCAACTCGACCGAATGGTGTTTGCATTGACTCGTCCATCGTTGGGAGAATAGAATATAGCAGTATAGAGATCTGTGAGCTGTAATTGGTGCCACCACAGTCAATCACTGGGGGTGCTGACCTATAAAAGGGGCAGTTCCCCCGCTACCAGGCCTCTCTTTCTCTCTGTTCCTCCGGGTGACGTCACTTCTGGGCCGGAACTTTTATGTCAGATAGGTGATATGGTGTGTCTGCTCATCTGCTGCTATTGACACTCCTGGTTGGGAACTAATTTTATGTTGCACTGTAGAGAACAGCTGATTTGGTGCCTCCTAGACTCCTATGTGTGCCATCTAAATGGTCTGCTGTGGAGAGTGTCTCCTTCTCTGTACTGTTGATCGCTGACATGACCGTAGGTATGTGGCATGCAGCACTCTCTCGCCTCCACCTTCGGATGTGTCACGATTAGCCAACCCTGCTACTGTACGTAGCTTGCTGAAAATTCCCAACTTTGCTATTTTAGATCCCCATTGTCGGTGGTGCACAGGTGACTTTAGTATCAGCTGATTGGATTGCGGGACAGGCAACATGACATCGTCACCAGCTAGGGGGGACCGCTGCTGCTTTGTTTTTGCTTTGTGTCTGCTTTGCTTTTTCTGTTTTATTGTTTTGTTTTCTGCTGCAGGTTTTCACTGCTGCTTTCTGCTGCTGCTTACTGTGCATTGGAGGCCTTGAGCCTTTGCACCAATTTTAGCTTAACTTTTAATGGTTAACTGAGTTGTGGGGTTAACTCTATTTTTGGTTTGATTACATTTGGTTTCTTATAGTTTATTTAGTTTATTTTTCTGGCTATTGGGATGTGTTACTTAATGGTGTAGGGGTAGTGTTTGGATTTCATTATTTTCATTATATCATTATTGATGTATATTACTTACCAACTGTCTGTTTTGTTTAGATTTTGGTTGTTTTGTGGTGTTTGAGTTGGCAAAACTCAACTAATTAGCCTGTTTCCCTATTTTTTAGTTGCTGAGGCCCGGTGATGGTGCTGGTGATCTGGTGGTGGGATCCCCTTCTTTTAGTGTGCTGTGCTACCTCGGGTTCTGGGTCCCCACAGTGTGTGTGTGTGTGTGTGTGTGTGTGTGTGTGTGTGTGTGTGACTGTCACTGTCTGGGTGCTTATTGTTTTTGGTTGGATGTCTCTGCAGCTATCATTAGTCCCCTGCACCCTGGTAAGCCTCAGCATCTTTTTTCTTGCCGTATTTTGACCCTGAGTGAATGGTCTTTTTATTGCGTCATTTTTAACATGGTTATTTTTAATAAAGCATATGCCTTACTTTTATGAGTGGCGTTTTTTTGTGTCGTGCCTCAAATAAAACGAACCTGTGTGTCTTGAAGGTATTGTGAGTCAAAACTACTCCCTGAGGTGAAATTCTGCAGGTGCTGTTGTTGGTAACAGTTTGCTTGCAGATATAATTTTACGAAAGTTACAAACCCTCCCTCATGCCACATAAGGTTACAACATAACCACATTTTTTCCTGCTAGATGGGTTAATCTGCTGATTGATAAGAAGACCTCCCCGCAAATATTAGAGGACCAATGATCAGAGATTTAATTCCCAGATGTTATTTTGTCATAGTCAAAGCTGCTTGGTAATAGATGGTGTACAGGTAAACCACAGTTAGAACAGACAAACCCCATTTCACTATTACTACTGCTGTATGTTATGACATTTAACAGATAGGATTTTAAGACTAGATAATGGATAATGTTTCTTTTGGAAGAATTTTCACTCTCATTGGGATAAATGAAACAGCAAATTATAAAATCGGTGTCTTTTCAGTGTTGTTACTGTATTACTGTGTGATTCTGTTTTTCAATATCTCTCTCATTATGGCCATCATCTTGGATGAAAACCTGCATGAACCTATGTATATTTTGTTGTGCAGTTTTTGCATCAATGGGCTTTATGGGACCACAGGTTTCTACCCCAAATTCCTCTTTGATCTATTATCTTCTTCTCAAGAAATCTCATATGAAGGATGCCTTTTACAAGCTTTTGTGATGTATTCATTTGCTTGCAGCGATTTATCTATTCTAGCAGTTATGTCCTATGACAGATATCTGGCTATATGCCGACCACTGCACTACCAGACTTTAATGAATAAGAGGAGGCTCTCTCAGTTGGTGTGCTTCTCCTGGCTAACACCTCTTTGCATTTTCTCTATCAATGTTGTGCTGACTTCAAGACTAAAGCTATGTGGTACAAATATTCAGAGACTGTATTGCGTGAATTGGGTAATTGTTAAACTTGCTTGCCATGAGGCTGACACCTTTTCAAACAGTTTATTTGCATATGTTACAATTTTGATATATGTGTTTCATGGGTTTTTCATAATTTGGACTTATATGCATCTTATTAGAACTTGTGTGAGATCCAGCAATGGCAGGGTAAAATTTATGCAGACATGTGTGCCTCATTTAGTCTCTCTAATCACATTCATTTTTGCAGTGCTTCTTGATTTGATGTATATCCGGTTTGGCTCCACAGATTTACCTCAAAGCCTTCAAAACTTCATTGCAATGGAATTTCTGCTAATTTCTCCTCTTATGAATCCTCTAATATATGGATTTAAATTGACTAAAATACGAAACAGATTCTGGGTTTTATTCACGTTAAAAAAAAAAAAACTTTTCTATTGAGTTTAATATCTTACTAAGTTTAATGTTAAATCAATATATCCAGTTTTTAAAAATTTAGAATGGTCTATGATCTCTGGGATAAGGTTTTTCTGAAAATGTCTGCAGAACGTCCCATTTAATTTAGCGAAATATATGACTATAGGACTAAATCTGTGTTTGTTAGGAAAGCACCTGAACCTACAGGTCAACCAACAATTGAAAATGTTTTTTACTCTGCTACAGTAAGTAAATGGATATTTTATCTTCCTCCTCGCTCTTACATATCCTGCATTTGGAGTATTGTAAACCAGAATTTTGTACAAACATTTCAAGGGGCAACGCTCCATTGTATTGTCCCCACGTCTCATCCTGATGTTTTCTATATGTGGTCTGGTCGAGAATGAAGAGACTGGACACAATATAAAATCCCTTTTTGTGTGAGTGTTTTATTCCCTGACTGCGCCTAACAAAGCACAGCATTAATTTTGTAATTCTAAGACCTCAAAGCATTCACAGTTACAAACAAAAAAAGGCTTGGTGAACAATAATATTATTTGAAGTCAATTAAAGGTCTGCTAGGTCTCAGATGATCAACCTTCAATAAAATAACTTCACTAGCAAACTCAGTATTTACTTCTAACCCTGCAGCCATACTCTCTTCAGACTCTGGTTAACTATCTCTTGCAATTCAACAAGAAAAACTCATCCAAAATAAATGACCTCACAACTAGACAACAGCAGTGGCACAGTCCTACAAAAAAAAAAAAATACAATGCCAATAAATACATTTGTCCAAATATGAAAACTACATATTGATATCACAGTAAAGTGCATTAATACAGTGAGAAATGTATGTTCATAAACAAAACATCTTCTTACAAGCATCCTTGCATGAGTTCAAAATATTTTTAACAGCATATTATAAAAAATGATCGTCATGAATTCACTTTTGCTCCTGTGTAGCTTATATGTTCTAACACACGTTGATTTCAACTTCTCACTGTATCTCCTCTACATTAGACAGAAGCATACAAAGTGTTGTTTTTTTGGGACAAATGCTAATTTTTCACCCATACAGTATGATTTTATCAAATAGTACATGTCAAAACTTTGTTGCCCTATGACTCAGTACTTGCCTCAGTGTATTTGGGGAAATCTCAGTCAACACCTATCGATCAAAAAGGTTCATCAGGAATACAAAATCTTCATTCTAACACCATAACCCGTTAGTTTATTCACAACCATTTATTAACTTTCTCAACATTCACAGAGATATTTTCTTTAAGAAATCCAAAAATGCACATCTGCATGCACAGATACTGGCACTTTGTGTATGTTACAGCTTGCAGAAGCTCCGTACTCTCATGTGTTCTCATGCACTTAAGCCGCTTAAGTGACACTGTCACCAAATCAAAAAGAACTTGTTGGTCATCACATCAAAACTCTCAGGTTCCATCATTTCCACTTGTTCAGATGCTGGACACCTGACTTCCTCCATAAACAAATGTTCTGGATCTGTGGGATCAGTCTCTGACTCCGGAATCCAGATAGACTCATCCATGGAGGAGGCTGTATCTTGATATCGCCTCAGCATTGGTACAGGCCCCTCACATGGCCTAAAGTTGGACCTAAGCACCCTCCTCACCAGCCCTCCCTCCAGTGGCTCCACTGTACAAGTTACATCTTAGAAATCAGCAATGTTATCTGCTGCCCAAACGCCCTATATCTTGTTCCTTCCTGCAGGCCGATAGTGAAGATACACCAACTGCTTCACATTAAGCGGTGGACGGTAAACCCTCTCTTGTTGCTGAGCTACTCTTTCAGAATCAGAATCAGAATCAGAAAAACATTTATTGCGAGGAACTACGACAATTTTTTTTGGCATCTGGTGCAGCAGACATGCACAGGAATAGAGAATATAAATAATGATAAATAATGAAGTCCGTATACATAGTATACATAAACATAAACATAAACATAAATCTGTATGTAAAGAGAATATGGAGAAATATGCCTGGTCATGGTGGATGTGTATCTGTGTGTGTGTAAGTGTGAGAGAGGGAGAGAGAGAAAAGGAGAGAAGGGGGAGGGGGACTGGGGGGTGTCAACTGTTGATGAGCAGCCCTCTGCAGCCTTCCACTCAGCAATCTCTCTTTCCTTTGTGTGTGCCTCTCAGAGACGCTCCTGGTGTTTGGCCAACCAGTTAGGCCTGTCATCTGTCATTCTTGCCTGGCCCAACAATGCATTAATTGGAAGGTGCGGATGGACTCCAAACAACAAGTAGTAGGGTAAATAACCTGTGGTCACATGTAGCATAACATCATATGTATGAACAGCTATGGCAGGCGAATGCTGCTTTTTTGCATGCAAGGTTCTGAACCTCGCACACTGTGGGTTCCCTTGAAGATGGTGAGGTATTGTGTGACTTTTCCTCACAACTTGCATAATTCAGCGAGTACCCCATACTTCATAAACCACTCTTTCAAGATGACTTTAGCAACCACCTGAGCCTGGTCTCAGGTGGTGAGCGCTTGACTGAACTTTGTGAACACATTTGTCGTCATGAGGATATTCTCACAGCCATCTGTGGCTCGTAAAAGAGAAGTGTAGACCACTGCAATCACTTCAAGGGGACAGGTAGCTAAGAATGGAGTTTGGGGTGCTTGAATATTAGACTGTGACATTTCTTCACACATTGCTCAACATCCTCATAGATACCTCTCTAAAAACATCTGACACTTTCTCTGTTTTTGATCTGCACACAACCTTTTGACGTGAATCTTATGCACAGCTTTATAAATAAGAGCCCAGAGCTATATCTAACAACCCCCTACATTCAGTCACCATTTTAGAAATCATAAGCATGATTATTTTTACCTCTGGTATTACCTACAAAAGTGACTGTATATTTTATTATCTGAAACTACCATCTGCAGCAGAGCAGAGCTAGTCAGGGTATTGCAAATATCGTAACTGCAAAAAGCGTAACTGCACATTCTTTGACAGATGAGCTAAAAAATGTGATTTTCCATGCTGAAAAGATTAATCTGCTGGTTGTTACAATTACATCTCCATAATTGTTACTGTACTAGTGATGAATGTGAATTCCCAGGTGCTGTGATGTCATAGCAGCATAGCAGATGTTTTTTTTAATAGATATATGTATAGAGGGAGACCACAGTCAGAGCAGACAGAGCAGCTCAGCTTCTTCCTGTTTAACTATCAACTGTATGTTGTAACATCTATAGAATTTGAAGGTTTAAAATTTGTGCAACCTGATGGATAATGTCTCTGTTGTAAGAATCTTCACTCTTTCAGGGATAAATGAAACTATGAATTACAGAATAGCTATCTTTTCACTCACTTTATTGTATTACTGTATCATTTTATTTGTCAATATAGCTGTCATCATGATTATCATCTTAGATGAAAACCTGCATGAACCTATGTACATCTTTTTGTGTGTATTTTGCATTAATGGACTTTATGGGACCACAGGCTTCTACCCTAAATTCCTCTTTGATCTACTATCATCTTCTCAAGAAATCTCATATGAAGGATGCCTTTTACAAGCTTTTGTCATGTATTCATTTGCTTGCTGTGATTTATCTGTTCTAGCAGTTATGGCCTACGACAGATATCTGGCTATATGTCGACCACTGCACTACCACTCTTTCATGACTAAGAGGAGGCTCTCTCAGTTGGTGTGCTTCTCCTGGCTAACACCTTTCTGCATTTTCTCTGTTAGTATTGTACTGACATCTACACTAAAGCTATGTGGTTCAAGAATTCAGAAACTCTTTTGTGTGAACTGGATCATTTTTAAACTTGCTTGCTCTGACAGTGACACCATTTCAAATAATATTATTTCACATGCAACAATTGTCATATATGTGTCTCATGGGTTTTTCATAATTTGGACTTATATGCATCTTATTAGAACTTGTGTGAGATCCAAAGAAGACAGGGTAAAATTTATGCAGACATGTGTCCCCCATTTAGTCTCTTTAATCACATTTCTTGTAGTAATAGTTTTTGATTTGATGTATATGCGATTTGGCTCCACAGATTTACCTCAAAGCCTTCAAAACTTTATTGCTATAGAATTTCTGCTTATTCCTCCAGTTATGAATCCGCTAATATATGGATTTAAACTGACTAAAATACGCAACAGGATTCTGGATTTAGTTTATGTTAATAGAAAATGATCTTTATCGTGACGTTTTGATCTCAGTAAAATGTGACTATAATTCAGTTTTTTCTACATAATGGGAAATGCAGGCCTGAATGTTGGCTGAGAATGGGCTTAACGTCTCTGTTTTTATTAAAGATTAAAACAATTTAATGGTATGTTACATGTGAGTCATGAAAAAATGGACATTTTATCATTGTTTTTTTTTTGTTCTCATACATGTACAGCTTTGTAATCTAGGTACATACATTTCAAGGTGCAAAAGCTGTATAAAAACAAACAAACAAACAAACAAAAAAACAAAGGAAAACACATTTTACTTCCCTATAATAATTTTCATGCTTCTGATTCTGATTTTCTGCATTGTTTAAAATAGTAAGTATGATAGACATACTGGACTTGTGGCCTGTGTATACAAATGAACTTACCCTGAGATGCATTTTTATGACCTGTTTACTTATAAAATTAACTCTGAAATAGAGCTTTGTTGTTGTGATATGTCATCCATCCAGGACTAAGCCTTTAATTTCTAACCACATAGCATCGCATTTAAGAATTTCTGTATAAAATGTCGTACATTTTTCAATTGGAAAAAAAGAAAAATGATTATGCCAAGTTGAACAAGGCCTATATTCAGTTTACAGATAAAGTCAGTCAATTAGAATGTGTTTCTTTAAATTTCTGTCACAGTGATCCATCTTCTGGCTGACTGACATTTTAAAACCAGCTTTTAACCCAAATATTCTCTTTCTACTTATGCTACCTCTCTGTAGAAGGTAACTTTTATAGAAACAAAGAGTATAATGAAAAAAAAAGCCAACATATTTATTTCTTGGCAAATATCAATTTGCACACCTTGAAACATTTGCATGATTTGGACATAGCTTGGTAAAACCTAGACTTTTATTAGTTCAGTAGACTTTGGTGAGGTTTAATCCAGAGTGTGGATATATTTTTCATATTGTTTATCCTGCATACGACTAATATAGTAAGATGCACACATAACAACCTTTCTCTAAAGACTGAGAGAACAAAAAGACCAAAAACACTTCCTATTCAAAGCCAAGCAGATGAAATACTGAACTACACTTTATTGTACTGAATCTCACTGAAGTACAGGGACTGAGTGATGATGAGGAGGCACTGGCAGGCAGGTGAGAGTGTGCTTGGCTTTGGAGACGAAGAAAACGGGAGTTTGCTCATTCACAGAGAGCGAGTAAGAAGCACAAAGGCCCACACTAAGTACCGCAGTAGGGTAACGGGCAACCGGTCTTTATGTGTTGGAGAGGTGTAGCTGGCTCATTTGCAGATCAGGGACAGGTGTGTGATGAGTGCAGATGTCCAGGCAAATGAACTGGGGTAACCTCCTCAACTCAGTGCTCAGACAAACACACAGACACACACAAGGAAGACAGACGGGAAAACAAAGGGAGAGAACACAGGGACCCTGACACTAAAACGTATTAGATTTAATGTGGATTGCAGAGATCAGGATCAGTCATACCTGGTGTTGAGCACAATGCCTCTGAGCTTGCTAGCAAGCTCTGAAGATATGGTGGTATTAAATGTTGAGCTGTTTACAAAGTGTTTCATGTTATAATTTATGTTGGTTCTTGCATGGTGTATTTACCAGAAAAAATATATGTGCTTGTATGTAATACAAACAGCCTTTTGTAGGCCTGGAGATTTGGCTTACAAAATAAGACACACACACACACACACACACACACACACACACACACACACATACACACACTTCTCTTATACACATCAGAAGTCTG
>JAOXYL010000052.1:16838775-16851072 GCA_028564955.1 Terapon puta
ACACACACACACACACACACACACACACACACACACACACACATACACACACTTCTCTTATACACATCAGAAGTCTGATGTAATTTATGGAATATTTTAGTTTTCCTTGATGACATTATTAGTTATTTACTTGACTTGATTACTGACTTGACTTGTGCTTGACGCTCTTGTCTGAGTAATAACTTTGGACTTGAGACTCTCACTGATATTCACTCCCCATCTATTTCAGTGAGGACAACTGTAAATAAATAAACCCATCTTTTTTGCTTTATACAGAGGTACATTTGATTGAACTTTGATCCGTGAAACTGAGACAATTTTACGAATGGCAAAATTATCATAAGCAACAGAAAAAAGAAGTGATGCTGATTGGCTGCTGTGAGTGCAACAAGAATCATATTAATAATATAATAACAATAATCTAACAAGAAATTGTACATTTTAAAATTAATGAAATATTATTCTTACCACATTTTCAAACATTTCTAGGTTCAGTAAATTAAATTCTAGATAGACAGACTACTGAGCTACCAGTACAGTCCACAAGTTCAAATGCTCATAATGATTGCTAGTAATTGAGAAATGATTTCCACACTGTCTCATCATCATCTCATGGTAGAGACTCCCTTGTTGTTGCTGTCTGGCTCTATGTGTTTCTGCTGTGGCCTGGTTCCTTGGACAAGTAGGCTGCCCAGGAGGGCCCCAGCTGCAGCCCCGACAGCTGGTCTTGAACTCAATCCTTTAGCCACCTGAGAGGAGCCAGCAAGGGCCCCAACTGCTGCTCCCAGCGCAGCACCTCCAGCCCTCAGCCATGACAGAGCCCACTCAGCCTCATGCTGGCACACTTGCTTTTCAGTGTCTCTCTGTGGACCCAGAATCAGATAAGAATCACAATATTAATATAAACAGGCTACAGTCCCACCACTGAAATATCAAGTGCACAGTATCTTACAGAAAGACAAAATATTTACAATTTTATGTTGTGTGTAGTAGTTGTAGTGGAACATGGTTGTGGTGTTTAACTGTATTTGATTAAGTGATTTTATCCTCACCACAACAAGATAAAAATCTTAACAATCTCCTGTTAATTTGACTAATGTCAACTGTACATGTCTAGTTAAAAAGAAAATGCTTAAAAAACAAATGAATAAATCCATATCAAATTTACTGTGGATATTTAAGGTTTTTTCTCTAGCAGCACATTTGGGATAAAATGATCAATTGTGCATAAAGTACTTCAAGATTTGAAAAGCAGCCTATCATGATATTTGCTGAATACATTTGACGTATCTAAAGAGGGAGAAAACTCTTCCCAACACTGAATATAGTTTATTTAGCACCAACTCCAGATCAGACTGGCGTCACAAAGCTAACTTCTTCGGGTGAAATGAATAAATTTAGATTTTATAGCAGTGTCACTCACCGTCTCCTGCAGCACGTTGCCATCATCCAACACTGTCAGCCTTTTCTTTTCTGTCTCCGTAACTGAAAGAGATTAGGGGATATTCATTATTCAAGAAATCATTTCGCTCTGAATCTGTCCTGCTGATTGAGTCTTACTCACTGAGTTTAACAGTATCTCCATGGTAGCTCAGTGGCATTGTGAATGCCCATTTTTGTTGCTGGCCAAGCTCCTCCAGTGATTTGTGGTCCATCATTGTTTTCCCGTGGTGGTTACCTTTGTTAAAGTGCACAGTGCTCATCTCATTTGTTCTATTGGTTTCTTTATTCTGAAAGTGCATCTGCATCCCTTTTATTGTGGCTTTCAGCACCTTCTTTGAGTCTTCATTTTCTCTCTTCAGCTGTCCAATTGTGTCTTTGAGCTCTTTCATTTCTCTCTGGTGTCTCGCCATCACATGACTCAGCTCTTTATCTTTTTGCACACACTTGTCCATCAAGGCTGCTGTCTCTCGCTCTTGTTCTTTCACTCTTTCTTTTAGTGCTTCATTTTCCACCCCACTGCTTTGCTTTGTAGCTTTAATCACATCGTCTTTCACAGCACATCTTTCTCTCAAACTTGATATGATTTTGTCTTTCGCCATAATAACTTGTCTGAGCTGGTAGGTTTCCCTCTCAGCCTCCACTAATCTTCTGTCAATCTGTTCTTTGTAGTCTTTATTTTTCTGAATCTGTTCTTCTTTGTCTTTAGCTGTCTTTATCATGTCTTCTACTATCCTCTCCTTCTCCTCCACTGTTTGCCTCAAGAGCTTTTTCTTTGCCCTTGCCTTCTTTAGCTGCCTTGCAGTATTTTTTGAGCTCTGATCAAGCTTCCCGTAGATTTCTTGGAGTGTCATAAAACTCTGAAATAAGTGTTCAGCATCATTGCCCACCTGTTTCTCCTCAATCTTCGCTAGTAGTTCTTGAACTTGAATGTCTGCAACCTTGCTTGAGTTATCAAAAACATGATATCTATTTCCACATTTGTTCACCAACCATTGAAGGCCGGGCCATCTCTCAATGTGCTTTTCAATGGGAGTGACTCCCAGTTTGTCTCCCCATGTGAACAGCACGATGGTTTGTGTCCACCCCCAAACTCCAAGCAAGCTCAAGTGTTCCTCTACTTTCATCCGGTCGGTTTCGGTGAAAGTCTCATCACTGCGTATGACCACCAGAACAGCATGGGGAAAGGGGGCACACAGTGATGTACTGTGGGAAATCTGTTGTTTTACCTCCTGTGGAGTGTCCTCTGAGCAGTATCTCCCATGCCAGCCAGGAGTGTCAACTACAGTAACTTGCTTTTTGTAAACATCGCCATGTCTTTCAGTACAATGTGGAGTTGGTTGTCCAGCACAAAAGACTTTGTCACCAAGAATGGTGTTTCCAGCTGAGCTCTTCCCAACCTGCTTAGGCCCCACAATGAGAATTCGAAGTACAGAAAGCAGATGAGACTGTCCTGGATTTTGAAAAAAATGCAGGATTTAGACAATAAAATCTCTTTGTGGCAAACTTACTATCATACAGTTTTCTATTTGCACATCCAACAGATATGAATCAACATTTGCAGTCATTTTGAGCTACAGTTCAGCATTCATCCACCTTCACCTCTGTTTTTTCATCTCCACCAATTACTGGGAACAATATCTGGTTAAATGCTCCATTATGGTAACCAACTAATAACTACCTGTATATCTGCTGCTAGGAAGGTAGCGTACAGTGTTTTTCTTTTTAGCTTTTTTGATTGACTCAATCGCCTGCTGTTATGAAAAGGTACCACTTCAAAGCAGTGAGAGTGAACCAAAAGCACATTTCTTGGCTGGAAAACCAAAACAATTAGCTGTACTGAGCCAAAAAGATTTGTACAGCTGAGGTAATGAATATCTGTGGATTCATCACTACAAGTGACTATTTATAAGTGACTGTTTATATAACATTGATTTATCATTCATTTGATCCACTATGATTATAAAAATATGGATTACACAGCTCTAAGTGATGCTTACCCATTAGAGATCTGAGTGAACCTCTGACCGTATGCTCATTCAGTCGCCTCAGACTTGCCCTCTCTTCTATCTTTCTCCGCTCCTTTTCAGTCATTCTTGAGACTTCCTCATTTGTGGTCACATAACCAACTCCTTCTTCTTTCATGTGTCCATCAACAAGTTTGTCAATCTTTTCCAAAAGTTCTACAACCTGAGTATCATCATCACTTCCCCAATTGCTTGTGTCCAAAAGGTGGTATCTATGTCCACACCTCTCCAAAACCACCTTGAGAAACTTGTGTCTTGCAATGTAGCCCTCTACTGACAACCCTTTCAGCTTCTCATGTTTGGTGAGTATTACTATCGTGGTTCTCCACACTGTGTCATTAAGCAGTTCAAGAGGTCCCTCTACTGTCCACTCCCTGCCTCGGTGCGAGCTTATGGGTATGACCATGAGGAAGACGTGAGGTCCTGGCGGGCACATGGCCATGAAGGCTGCCATGTTGTCACTCACGAGGCCGGGATCCTGGACAGAGTAGTGGATCCACCTTTCAGGGCTGCTGACGACAATAACTCTACGACCATTGCCAAGAACGCCCTGTCTCCTAACACACATCTTCACATCTCTGCTGATATCAAACATCTGTTGGCCGAGGATGGTGTTTCCTGTCAGACTCTTCTCAAGCCAGTTGTGTCCCAGGAGAACAATCCTCAGCGTTTGAAGACGGTGGTCCCCTGGCAGCAGAGACTATCATTTAGCAGCTGTGCAATTATGCCATTATACCATATAAATGATGCAATTTGATATATATGACATGTATTATACTAAATGGAGAGAGATTTACTTGAATACTTCAAAATCAAAAGAAAACACTGGCTACTGAACTTTTATGGATCTGTATTCAAATGTTCACTCTGAACCTTGAAAAGTTGATGTGGAAATTGTGTGAGATGATTGAAAGCTCCAGAACATCTACCAGATGTCACACTGTGTTGTTAGATCTTTTTGTTGTTGTCCAGTGTCAGGAATGACCTCTGAACTCAATTTTCAAGCTGACATAGATGACAGTTTGTAAAGTACTATGCAATTTCAACATGGGCACATTTCATCTGCAGAGGCAGATTATTTGAGTCCAGGGCAGCTGAAAAATTAGCTGCAGGTAGATTGTTTAGTAATGTCTTGTTTAGTAATGTTTTTTTTCAACCACCAACTTAAACTGTCAAAAAGATACAACACTAGAATTTATACTAAATAACGACAACTTTAAAGGTAAAAGTAAATGTAATTCAGCAGCATACCTTTTTGTGTCAGCACTCTGCAGCCCGCTGAAACCCTTTCCTCCATGATTTCCTCTGTCAAATATTTTTTCAAAGCTGATATTCATATTACATTTTAACCCAGCAAGGGAGATAACATTTTCAGTCCTCAATGTCAGCCTGCACTTTAATGTTTGACTCAGCTTTTTGCCTGACAAGTAGCCAAAGTCCAGCCAATCCTATCATATGACCATTTCCTCTGAAGGTATATCAGATGTAATTATCACAAACAGAGACCAGATTTATAGCATGTAATTATGCGTCAACTAACTGCTATTTTTAATGTTAAGGTCTGGGTTCAGTCTGTATACTGTAAAGTAAAGATTAATAAAGGCACTGAAAACACATTTACTCAATCGGCTTCTTACTATGAATCATGAACACGGGAGCCACAGCATCGAAACCACCTGCCGAACATTGTGTTTAACCAAAACAGCTCTCACCCACTGAGGCAGGAACTCCACAAGACCTCAGAAGGTGTCCAGTGGTACTTTGCAGAGTCAACACATTAAACTCTTTGCCACGTTCCTTAAACCATTCCTAAATATTTTTTTAAGATTCGTTTTCATTCTCGAAGAAGCCATCAGAGAATACCGCTGCAATGACGAGGTGTGCTTTGTTTTTTAACAATGTTTAGGCATATGGTACGTGCAAAAAGTTATATCAACATGAAAGCCAGGACCCAAGGTTTCTCAGCAGAATATTACCCAGAGCACCACAGCGGCTGTCGCTAATTCATCGGTTGTTCTTTCTTGGACCACTTATGACAGGTACTAACCACAGCACACCAAGGATGCACTGCAGATCTTTCCTGCCTGCCGCTGTCAGACTTCACAATAAACAAAATGCTCCCTAGTCTGCAAATATGGACAACAAACAACAACAATAAATAACTGACACAACTGGACTCTGTGCAATAACAGTTCACGGTTCATTTCATTGCTTCACTGTTCTGCACACATTTATAACTGAGATGTTATGTATTTCTTATATGTGCACTCTCAGGCACACTTCCTGTGTACTATGTACAGGTATATTCACAGTCATAGTTCTAATTATATATCTTGGATCTTCTATTTTTATCATTCAATTTTTTTATTTAACTTAATCTTATTTTCTATACCTCTATATTTTCATATTTCTATTTTATTTTTATTACTATTCTTATTTCATACTATGTCTTGCATTTCTGCCTGTCTGCCTATTTCTCTGTGTGTGTGGCGCTGCTTTTACACCGTAAATTTCCCCACTGTGGGACAAATAAAGGAATCTGAATAACCAAGACTCTTGTCCATCGCAATTTAGCCTTTGATGACACCACTCAGAGTCTTATACTTGCCCTGCTTTGAACACATCAACTTAAAGAAATAACAGTTTACTTGCTGCCTAATTTCCCCTGCTCATTAACAGGTGCCATTGTAACAAGATACTGTTATTTACTTTATCTCTTAGTGTTTCTAATGTTGTGGCTCATCAGAGTACATTACAGTTAGAACAGTTATTTCGAATGACTGATTTATTTGTCTCTGAAACAGGTTTCATGTTCTTGTGTAACATCTTGCATAAGCTGTGTAACATCTCAAACCACAAGTTGCCAAACCACCGTTAGTCAAATCTGATTAAAACAACCACTCATCCTTATGAAGATCAAGTCTTAATTTTTCTTGTACATGAAACTCTGAATAAATAAAACCTTTTTTTTTTACCCAAACCTAACTTTAAATTATTTCTTACTTGGCAATTAACAATTACAATATAAAGAAAATTATTTGAAACAAAGTTTTCAGGAGCGCTAAAGAAAACATTAACTATCACAATAACAAAAGCAAGAATCACACCTTTTCAGCTTCCTCAGAAAGCCTTTTTATTCAGGTTCAAATTCAGAGTTAATGCCACAGCTGTTGCATTGCCAGTCTGTAAAAGAGTCCCTGAGCCAGAATTAACTCGATTCAGTGACTGTGCAATAGTGCACATCATGCAAAAAGTAACTGACTACAGTAAGAAACCATGATTAATTACAAAGTTGGAAAAATGCTTTATAAGCATCATCTGTGACTACAGCCTTCCATCTGTGGCTTTAAGTAGAAGAGAGGCATCACTGAGGGTATTTGCAGTGCCAGACCTGAAAGGTGAGAAAGTGTTGACTATAACCTTTGCAGATAATTTCATGAACTCACTCGCAGAGACCAGCTCAGCTGAAATCTGTAGCTGTTCCATCTGTGGTCTATTTGGTTGTAGTCTGAATGCATGGACTCTCATTCAAAAGAGCTATTGCAAAAGAACAGGAGAGCATCTTTGCCATTTCTAAAAGTGAACATCATACTCATCATTTACATTATGTACATATTTATAGCCTCTCATCAGCCTGTCACAAGATTTGTGACGATTTATCCAACATGTCCTCAGGACCCCTGATGGACAGTTGGCTAATGTGTCATTCAAAAGGTCTACTGCAAAAGAACAGCTAAGTACATTTCTACAATTTCTAGAGGTGAATGTGACATTCATCATTTACCTTATATACATATTTTCAGGACAGAGTCTTTACATACAGTCACACTGTTTGACTTTCTCTTAGTGAAAAATTGGGGATGTGTCATGATGAATGACAGAGGATGGATGTAAATGTGCCTCTGCTCAAATGCTTCTATGGGTGGAGAATTTAAAAAAAAATGGAAGGAGGAAAATGGTTGAAACATGTTTAGTGTGGATCAGCTGCCGTCTGCCCTGGGTATCATGCCGAGCCATATTCCTTTTTTCTGATGCAAACAGAGAAACTCACACAAATCCAAATAAGCAAATAAGTCAAAAGAGTAAGAGTGTCTTTGTGATTAAATCCTTTAATATTCTCAAGTGTTTTAATTGAAGAAAACATAAAAATAGCCTTAGAAAACAAAACAAAAAGCTGACGTAAAAGGTGCCACTAACTGAACTATCTTTAAGATTTCAAAAGTTCATAAAGTTCTGTCAATTTGTAATGTAATCTGTTTCCATTCTAGACCTCAGGAAAAACACAACCACAAGTTACAGATGTTACTTTGCTGAATAAAAAACATCCAGTGTAAAAAGTTTTTTCCCCCAAATATTTGTTTGAGCACAGCATCCTGCTGTGGAATATGATTCTTTTTTAAATGAATGACAGGATGGTTGGACTGTACTGTATCTGATGTTATATGTCGGGATCAAAAACAGAAAACAGGCTAAGATACTAAAGCTTTAAACAAATATTTGAGGTAAAGCAACTCAAAGATTCTTCTTGTAAAAAATGTGAACTGATTACAAACAGCTCTTTGTACATAAGAGCAGACTTTATTCATTCTCATTGGTCTTTAATTCTTGATATTAAACTTTAGAACAAGCTACTTGGCAACTAAACCTGCAACTTGCATGCTATACCAGGTCATTTTTCAATTTTCATTCTGTGACTATCACAGGGGCTCAGTTAGCTTCTACATTTTCACACAAAAATTAAGCAGCACTGTCTATTAAGGCTTGCATGAAATCTGTCTGGATTGAGAGAACTGAAAGAGGAAGAACACAAGATATTGCTGCTGAGGAGTGATGACCCCAAAGAATTAGACCATCAGAACGAAATATATAATTAATACTACTTGTGGCACGGGAGGGGGGGCGGGGAGGAGAGAGCAGGACACAAATAAAAATCCTCCCCATATCTTGCTACCATTGTTTGCTTTTGGTACCAGGAAATGTGGCTTGTAACACTGGAAGAGATCCACTCATGTACAGCAGCCTTCAACATTTAATTAGATAAGTTAAAAAACAAATCAACTTGGGGATGATTGATTCTAAAAATGGTGAAATGCAGTGAACTGGCTCGGACATCCGGAGGATAGCAGGTGGTATGTCAGCAGTTTCCTTCAAATAATGACAATGTGTGGTTACAAGGACACCTTTAACAATCTGGCTTTCCACTTTAAAGATTAGAAATGTTTTTTAATGACCCATTTGCTTTGGTAATTAAACCAAATGAATGCACACTACTCCTTCATTCACTGTAATGGGAGGAGAAGGATGAATCTCCAAATGTAATGTGGAGGTAAGAGGTGGGTGCTGTTTTTAAAGGGGTGGCGAAAAAGCAATCCCTTGCCTGAGCAAGCTTGATTTAAGGCAAAGGTTAAAACATCACTACTACAGTGTATATCTGGACAGCAAAATAAAATGTTAACAGCTCTGAGGCTACATAAAGACAGCTGGTGACCTTTTCCTGGAATCTGGTTTTACTGCCACTCAGCAGAAGCACAACAGTCACATGAAGCAGGACAATGTGCGCTGCTGCATTTCAACTGTATAGACTGGCTTCGGGGATTGGAGGTGGTGGGTGGTTGGTTAAACACCTCCAGTGTTTGCACAGAGACTGCTGGTTAAAGTAGCATCATGTCTCGAGGGTCAAAGACCTTGTTTTCAAAATGGACAATGACATGTATGCAAATTACTATTTGTGTACAGAAGGTGAATATGGGAATTGGAAAGAAAATTTGAAGCATGTCAGGATGAAACTGTGGGTGTAGGTGCTGCAGGCTACAAATGAGACCTGTAACAGATGGTGGGTATCCTTGGTAAGGACAGTTTTCACATTTGGAGCCCTTGCTGTAGTTTAACAGACACCAGCCTCTCCAAGCCATGATGTTAAAGGGTCAGTTCACCGAGATTTTGAGATTTAAAAACAACAGAAAAAACCCAACCAACAAAAACAAAAACTTAATCTTTGCAGTATCTAGGCCAGAATATATTTTGAGATACTGACCCTGAGACTTCTCCTTTTAAATGAATGAAAACAGGGGCGAACTGCATGCCATCGGTGGTAAAAAGCTACAACATAGTCTCTTCATAGGGTCTCTCTGGTGATTGTGACTGTGGTCAGCTTTCACTATTTTGTTTACATTCAACTGTTACAGATGACAGAAATGACAGTTATTGTTTCTCGACACCACTGTTATGTTTTACAAATGTATTTTTATAATGATATAATGACGGACAACATATCTTTCACCTAAATTGGAGTAGCAGAGGAAGTGTGAAAACCTAAACTATCTGCATGGCTAGAAAAGTACAAGTTAAATGGTAATGTGGGTGAACTGACTCTTTAAGATTAAGAAAACCAGGCTGGGCCTCAAGGCACCGGTTCCCATTACAAGTCCCACTTAGTGAAAAAAACAGGGAGGGAGATGTCCTGCATGTTACAGGTTGGAGTTGCAGAAATGCACTGCTGCTGGATGGAAGTTATAATTAAAAGATCAGATACAGATCAGCTTTTGTTCTGTGGATGAAAACAATGAGCGCGTCACTGCTCCCTGACTGGCTGATAACTGTGACAGGAAGTGGAGGTAGGTAGCACAGAGCAGGAAATGGGCTGACAGGCTGTCCAGGTGACCTCAGACAGGTTAGGAGCTTAACCTTGGGTGTTAACAGGATTTAATGGTACTTGGATGGGGACAGTGGGTGGCTATCTGAATTACTAAAGATGCAGTGGAATACAGTACTGCATCCCCCTCCCCTCCCCCTCCTTATGTTCTGTGTTAAACCAGAGAGCTCGAACCCCAGACCTTCCACTATCGCTCTCACTCTAGTGCCATTAGGATTTCTAACTCTGGTCTCTATTATGTTTTCACAGCTGGGTCTCCTCCCCGGCCAGCCAACTGATTCGACAGTAGGAGGAGAATGGAGTTGGGTGGGGGTGAGACACCTCGGAGCGACCGTACCGAAACGGCCACGCACGGAGGGGGGTGACACACTTTAGTTTTGTTTCTTTGCCTCCTGGTTGCCGTAACTGGAACCCGTTTTCTTCACCTCGGTGACCCCTATGAGGCGGCGGATCGCTATGGAGGCTGGGGAGAGAAAAAAGGAGTGGAATGAGGACAGCAATTCAAATGTTAAAACAGTGGACTTTAAACATTTTCAACAGCTTTGAATTTCTTTTCTTTTTTTAAATTTGAGTCAAAAACAGACTGTCCCCTGGTTAATCTCCAGGAGGAAGAAGTGGTGTCTGGTTTTAGTTTAAGGGCTGCTGATGACAGAGTTTGCCTACCAATGATGAGGAAGATGATGAAGCCAATGATGAGGAGGGGGGAGCCGCTGACAGCCACTCCACAGGCAAAGTTGATCAGGGGAGAAAGCAGCAGGGTGGCCCAAAACATGAAGTTGAGTAGTGTCCATGGTCTGCGATGTGGAATTATTGTGGGTCCGGGGAACTTGCCTTCCTTGTTGTAGCTCTCCTGTAAGGCATCCTGAGAACAGGAGGAAGAATTGTTCATTCTTTGTGTGTCACAGTTAAATGTGGGGCAAAAGAGTTGTTATATTTATGTCATATTTTTCAAATTTTATGAACATGAACTCTAGTTTTAGCCTGTTTTCTAGACTTGATTCCATCCTTTAAAGCTGGGTTTCCTCAGTTTACCTTCTCCTGGTAGAGCTTGTGCAGCCAGTTGGCACACTCTTGCTCATCCTCTGGTATATCCTCCACAGGGAACCGCCTGGTGGGAAAAAGAAAAAAGGAAGAAAAAGAAACATTTATTTTGAGTGTCACACACATAAAAAGTTGTAGAGCCAGTCTTAAACTGGGGACAGATCTTAGGATTCTCGACACTGACTATCAAGGCAAAAAAATGAATTTTAGTTAAAATAGCTGTGTGCCTAATCTTTGCAGAGATGAGCACATGATTAACTAAGAAAATACAAAGGACAATACATGATGACAAGTTGTTGCGTTACTAAGCAACTGCTGAAATCCAGAGGACAAGAATTCAAGAACACGTGACAGACCAGAAATGAACTCTGATGTGCTGCAGTTTGTGCAGAAGAGGATCAACTGATTATGAGAGGAGCATACTTGGTCCAACTTTGTCAGATCACTTGTGATGCCCAAATCATTACAACTAATATTATTATGTATGTAAATTAAGGATATTAAGCAAACACTGTAAGAGACTCTCAAATAATAATATAATGGACAATAAGATGTAACACCCATTATTTCATGATCAATCACATCAAGACGACACCCTTTTGAATTCTCCTCTGGTCCTCAGAGTGCCACAGAAAATGTTGCACGATATCACAGTACATCACCTGGGGCATGTTATGGCACTTCCTCACCACAAGGTGACACCCTAGCCTAAAACTCACTTCCACTCTGTGCTTGTGCTATAGACCATCAGGGTACTGTCTTCAGTCCCTGAACCCACTGACCCCAGAGGCTGACCTACGTCTATTAAACAAAAGATCACTATCATCCTTTCTTTACTTTTATTTAAGTAAAATGAAGAAACATTGTATTTCTCTAATTCAGTTGTGCTGGCTGGACAAAAGACTTGCTCTTCCCAGCCATTTCAGAGTGAGCCTTCCCAGTCTGTTTCCATCTCATGGTTACGTCTGTACTCAGTAGGAGGGTCCTGGCTATTCAAGTCATTGTTCAGAAACCATAAACGTGCTGGGAAAGCAGCCAACATTTTGAGAGCACTCACTGTCTCTTTCATGGTTATTAGACAAAAATGCAGCTGGTGGGAGGCCAAAAGTTTTAAAGTACATTCATCATTTTCCACTT
>JAOXYL010000052.1:16851172-16861291 GCA_028564955.1 Terapon puta
CTCTTTCATGGTTATTAGACAAAAATGCAGCTGGTGGGAGGCCAAAAGTTTTAAAGTACATTCATCATTTTCCACTTTAAACGTAAATGGAGGGTATCGGTGGCGCTCACCTTACACTCATGTCGGCTTTGTATCTCTTGCCGTTGACAATGCCCAACAGAGTGGGTGTTTGGTTGTCTTTGAAGTTCAGAGTCACATCGTACACAGCAGATACTGTAAACGAGAAAAATATACATTAAGAATAAAGTACTTGTGTTTGTGTGTGTGTTTGGAACATGATGGACTTTGTGCGTATATGTAGACACAACCTGTCCCCTTAAGACACTGCAGTGTGGTGGTGAATCCTTTGGTTCGGGGTAATAGGTGGTATTTGAGCTTGGGCAGGCCTTTACTCTCTGCAACCTGCATACTTATTTGGTGCTTCGTCTCGGTGAAGCGGGTGCCCTCGCAATACAGCAGAAACTGTGGAGGGAAAAGTGCAGTGTTAGTACACACCTAGAAAAAAATAAAAGGAGACAGACTTGAGGTGACCTCCTTTCTGTTGTTCCATCTACTACCCTACTTCTGCTTGGTTGAATTACAGATCAAGTTCACCTCAATGTAACACTGTTCTAAAATAAAGTCACCGTCTTATCTCGACAGGCGGGTGGACGACAACTCCAAACCGTTTAGTCTGTTTATCTGAACACATACAAACTATGTCATTAGCAGTGGCCTGATGTATGACTTAAGGGGTAATTAGATCAAATGCTGATCTGCCTAATCTCAGCTGGTGAACTGGTTGATGACTGTGAAGTGCTTTACACCTTCAGTAAGGAAGCACAACAAACAGAAGCACCTGCTGCTGCCAGGCAAGATGTAATGACTGTAAGCTACTTGCTTATTCTAACAGAAAAGAGACGTTTTGCCTCCCAAAGCAGGGAGGACACATCCACAGACTGTCTATGGATAGAGGAAAGTCTAGCACACAAAATTTCAAAGAAAAATATAAACTTGCAACCTCCTGTTGAGAGATTTTAAATACAGCTGGTGCCCTCAGAGAACTACAGAGACAACGCTACACTGAGAAACTGGGTCAAAGTGCAACCTTTTGGTTTCCTCATAATACGAAACCTAGAAAACTGGCAGACTTTTCCAATTTTTTCCAACTTAAATAGATATTATTTTTGTAGTTTTGGCCGATGTGTTCTGTGAATAGTAACACTGTAAATTCATATACTGTAAAAAACTGAGAAATGGGAATCAGTCATTCAATCATACATGATTTTAACAAACTCCCAGCTTGTTGTTCAAAGTTGTTCAAAAGACAACTAAACAAAAGACAAACAATAATATCATTTCCCAAACTTGACAGAGCATAAGTAGACAGCTTACAGGCCTACTGACCTATTGTACTTCTAGTTGTGCTCACACTCAGGTGTGTTACTGCTAATAAATACATGGGTGCACACATGGTTGAATTTCCCACAATTGTCTAGTTGCTTGTTTCTTGCCCAGTAGGACGTCCTTGTAGCCCTAAAATCTCTGAAACTTATGTAGTGAGCACAACAATGATAATAATAATAGATAATCTATAAAAATGAGACCTGACTTGTAAATGAACCATTTTTCTTAAATTCGTAAACTAGTTTATCTGGTGAAATGATGTCCTGGGGTTATTTCACAACCGTGATTGGGCAACTGGGTTAGTGCTGGCTGATTGCAAAAATACACTGTATGGCCTGTGGGCAAATGGATGTGTAGTAACATGAAAAAGAATCCAAACTGCTAAACCTTACGTAGAGCTTGGTACAACATTTGTACATGCCAGGAGACAGACAAACACGGTGCGTCTGATGTACCTACCCACATACATTCAGGATAGTCTTTGAGCCTGTTCAGTCCTTTGAAGACAGTCTTTCGGTCCTCTTCCCACCTTCTTTTGCAGAAGACTATTTCTAGGAAGTACCAAGTCCAGCCAATCAGAGGAACCTTCAGTAGCTCATGTTTAGCTAGGACTTTTGAACTCTAGAAAGGGAGGACAGGTATACAGGTTTTTTCAAACAAAAGCAGAGATTTGTCCCAGTCAGCCGACCTGGTCATTAAGAGCAGGCCCTGATGTTGATGAGCCTTTATATAACTCAATTATATAAAGTAGGGTTGGGTATGTTTTTTTGAGGCATAAGAATTAAGGTCAGAGTTCTGTCACATTACTGACCCCCAGGACGCCAAATCTTTCACACATGGTCCAGCCACACAGGAAGTCGATCTCGTAGTTATGGTTGAGGATGACGATAACATGTTCTTTACCAAACTTGTCCACCGTAGCCTGGTCGGTGTACAGCGTGCAGTCTGTGCCCGACCACCACTCCAGCAGCATCACCAGCTCTGTGCAGAGACAACATGTCATCATTTATAGTAGTGAGTATAAGAACTAAGCTTTAATGCATGTCAGGGTTACTGATAAATAGAACAGTTCATTAGTTTCATGTAGTGACTACCCCACAGAGAATTATTAGCAAATGTATGTAAATGTAAAATAACTGCGTCTTGTAAAGTAGGCAGGCTTTTGCATCAAAACCTCTGATAAGGCTACTGCACAGAGACAGAGTAAGTTAGCATGGTGACATTATAAATGATCTAGAAGCTAGCAGGTGATTAAATGCTGGTTGGCCAGCTCAAGTGCCTTTTCTTATTTAAATTTTCTGTAATATGAAACCTGGTATTTGCATTAACGAAAAGTAGAAAATATCGTTGCACTCACGGCTCCAGAGGGAGTAGGAGAGCCGGCAGTTGATTCTGCGATAGAGCTGCTTGTTGATCGGCCAGAGGATGCACGTGCAGAGCTGAATGAAGTTTATGATGAGGCCGCTCACCACAAACACAAAGCCCATCAGCAACTGCAGGATGAACAGGCTCTTCAGGTAGGCCAACAGAGCCATGGCTGAGGAGCCTGGAGAGCTGAGGAGGCTCCTCTCTATACACTACGACCAACCTGAGAGAGGGTTGGAACAGAAGAGGCCACAGAAATGAAGACAAGTCCATTGGAAATGAAAGAGCAATTCAAGCAGAGAGCACTGTTTCTTACCACGGTGGGATCCTTTTACAAGCCGCGTTTACACGGTCCTTCAGCCAATACTACGGACCTGAAAGACAACAGAACAGAGGCTGATGTAACTATGGCAGAAGTGACATAACAGGACAGTGTCAGACATAAGTGGGGTCACAAATAGGTTGTATTGTTCTTAGTGTGGATGCTAACGGAACAAAAACATTCAAGCTGTGACAGCATGTCTCGTACTGTCAAATGCGCCTTTGATTAATGTGGCATTAAAAACAACAAAAAAAAAACGAAACAAAACAGTTTCTCTTTTTGACCAGAGCCTGAAAACAAAATTCTGCTACATTAAATTTATACTGTGAATGTTTTTTTTCCCCACACATTTCTACACAAATACAGTCTTCATATTAATACTTTTCACATTACTGTCTACCATGTGTATTTTATATTTAATCTGTTCTTATTCAACTTATTATGTTTATATTTTATAACCAGCATGTGAAGAAAAATGATTGTATGTGTAAACCTGCCTGGAAATAAACTTGAGTCTGATGGCAGTCTCATACATCTGCTGTTCATAAAATATTACCCTTACCATAAGCCTGTTTATATCTTTGACATTGTGTATATTCTGGATTTGTATACAATAGATATTACTTTTTACTGCAACTGCTGCACTACAATTCCACCTTGGATAAATAATGTTTCATCCACTACTTCTACTTCTACTTCATCCACAGGGTCGGTACCACAGCCGATCAATGCTTTGTTTTTTTGTTTTTTATTATCAGCTATAGAAATCCTGATCCACTTCTGACGGTTCCAGCTTCTCAAAAGTGAGAACTTTCAGATTTATTTCAGATTATTGTTCATTATTGTGTTCAGACAAACCAAGTAGTATAAAGCAGTTTCACTTGATAAATTCACAGTTTTCTAACATTTTAAAGACATGGAAAAATAAGTGACTGTTTAATCAATCACACAATTGATCATTAGTTTTGCACCTTTTACAAGGATGATGCTATCCACTGTGATGGTTGCCAGTTCAAGAAAGTTTAAAGGCTACATTCTGTCTATGCTTGTGTGAGTTTCCACTGGGTGCTCAAGTTTCCTTCAACAGGTCAAACACATTCAACTCAGGTGAGCTGGAAACATTTAATTGACTCTCTTGATAAAGCTGTGGCTGTCTTTGCCTTACTATTAACGCTGCAACAGACTGGGGACCTATCCAGCCTGTTCCCCTGTTTGTGAAAAGCCTGCTGGGATAGGCTCTCCCCATCTATGAGGCCATATAAGAATAAAAAGACAGATCTGTATTTCGCAGCCAACACCTTTATAACATTTTGCATGCTGTCAGAATAAGTCCAGGTTCTTATTAGTGGTTATTTTGTTAGAAAACGTCTCACATTACATGATAAACTGTCATAGACACTGCTTGTTCAATTATTGTCACATATTGTTCACAAAAGGCATTTTTGTTAGAGGCGACAATAAGAATGACTACCCATCAGGATGTCCACAGGCCATCTGGCCTTGAATGGACTGTCCCCACATCTGCACCAAAGCCCATTAAAGTGTAGGTTAAGCCCGCTATAATCTGTTCTGAGAACCATTTCTAATCTCAGTTGGTCTGCTGCAGATCTGTGTGACGATCTTTGGTCATCCAGTCCACTTCAGAACTGTCGACTGGACCTACACGAGCTTTGTTTTAAATTATAACTTATAACTGAACAAGATTCAGCATCAGAATACATGGCAAAAAAGAACATTTAGTTGTATGCCACAAATGCCAAGTTTGACAGATCAAAATAAATAAAATACATCTAAATGTTATTTAATCAAGCCTTTGTTGAAGAAATATGATTTCTTTTTGTGCATAAAGCATTGAATAAATGTATAAAATAGTCATCCAGCAAGAGAGCAAACACTTGATTCACCAAAATAAGCACTTTAAAATTACTGCATCAAAGGTGAACATGTATTTTCTTGTTGAAGGCAAAATTATGTCTGCACCCAACTACTCTGTGATAAACTGCAGTGTATTACAGTCACCTGCATTCACTGTTAAAATTGTGTCAGCAAACCAGAAAAACAGAGGCCATCTGGTGTTGATTTTCAGAACAACAGCCCGCATGCTAGACAACAAGGCAGGGACAGAAGCGCTGTGTGCCTACCACATGTCACTCTGACAAAAGTCTTCAACCACAGACACGGTCTTGTTCACATAACGTCTACAATGACTACTTTCTTCATTCATCATTCATATAAAAACTGAAATGGATGACGAGAGTGAGTAAAGCCAAAACATACTAACCTGTTGAGTTTCATCTATCCTCAAACAATAAAAAGCCTCTGAATACAAAGAAATGATGATATATCCAGGATGCCTTGATTCTGAAGCAATCCAAATATTCTGTGATCCACCTCCACCACAAAGCTGCAGTATATTCTTTAAAGTACTATCTCAGTAAAAAAGGACAAAACAAGCAAACTTAAGCTAAGCCACATAGCTGAAACAAGGCCAGTCCTTTGTGGGTAGGCAGCACATCTTATTCCATTTAACCAATCCCTGTAAGACAGTTACACACAGAACAGAGAAACACATAGCGGCCTGGGCGTGGAGGAAATGAAATCTTACATGCACATTCACAGAACTTCAGCTCAGTCTCTTGGGAAAATGATCTTTCAAAACTCTCAAAACCATCCGAACAAGACGCACTAGAGTGTTGAAATGCTGCCATGTGCGCATGCGTGTCATCTATCATCCGATGGATACGATCATCAGTTCAAACATTGACAGTCGTCTCCGCATGACCTTTGTTCCTACTTGGAGAGAGTGACTGCGAGGGCTAAAGTTACACTTCTGCACATTTCACTTGTGGCTCTCGTGGCATATTTTGGACAAGTGTCAAGCTACAGTAGTGTGTAGTAAAAGTAAAGTGCTTCAACTGGGACATATGTTTTGTTTCAGTGTGCATGAACTGATTAAGTAGGTAAATGTGTTATAGACGATGTAAAAGAACGTTTAGAGTGAACACAGGGAAATATTTTGTTATCAGTTCCTAGAAAGTTGCACAACCTGATAATATCTGGCTTTCTTTATAATAACAGTGCTTATCAAGAAATTGGCAGCAGTATAATCTACTGAGTAAATTTAAACACAGATATTTAACACAGGATATCAGATCTATGAGAAGAGTAGGAGGGGAGTTTTTAGGAATACTCACATCTCCCTGATTTCAAGATTTTAGTACTTCATTTTCAAAGAGGTTGGGTTAGCATTAAATGTTAAAGTTATCAAAGTTTATTACACTCTTAGCCCAAATATGATGTAAAATATACATCTTTTGGGTGGGATTATTGTACACAAGATACATATTTATATATTGCATAACATATTTGTTATGCATGTGATTTGGTACTATAATTAGTGCTTTGGTTTGTATTTTTAGAGTTAACGGCCAAACAAATTTTGTCCTTTCACAATTATCTGCTTGTTTCAATTCATGTCAGTGCACTAATAAAATCAACAACCTAAAACTTGCTAGAGAAAGTGAATATCTTAGTTTAGTTTGCTGTGTTGTTGGGCCTCAATCAGACAGTAGAGCTGCCCGGTCAACTTCTGCTGTGGCAGCAAGCAGCAGATCTGTGTAACAACTCACAGACAGACAAACTCCAAAACACGGCATGAACTTTGCTCTCATTTTCCTCCACATTCTCCTCTTAGAGCAACCACATTTTTCACTCAAGTTGAAATGGAGGCCTTGAATCTTTGTGCTTAAGGCAAAGTGCGTCTTACCACTTACTCTGTGCACATTTGCCTCTAAAAATAACTTCACTTTGCAAAATCTAGCTAACCAGCCACACTCAACATATTTGCTTTGAGAACTGGTGCTGGGGCCCTGGTGGCTGACAGGATGATAGGCCAACCACATTCACACATTTTTCCCCTCAGTGAGGACATTCTTAAATTCATATTTTATATTTTGCTTTTGTTTGAAGAGAGAAAACTCTGCTGGCAAAAGAATGGGGCTGCCCAACAGTTTTGAGTCATATTTCGTCAGTCAGATTATTTTCCTTTTTTTGTTCACTGCATCACTGTACACAGAGCAAGAGGATCAGCATCACGACAGGCTGTAAACTTTACAAATGGTACCTTGACTCAAAATGACCTAACTGCACCATTACAGAGATGGATCTAGGAGAGGGTCATGGAAATTTGGCTCAGACCCACACTTTCTCTCTTTTTGACTGTATGGACATCTGATGTTTTCAGATCACAGATGTTGAACAAAGGCTTTAAAACAGTCTTTAACCAGAGGCTAATGTAGGCTGTAGTTAGAAGTTTAGTGTTTGGGGCTCTTCTTGTGAGCTGAACATTAAATGGCAGAGGGAGGGAAAAGTATATTCATATTTGCAGGTGAGGTGTATGGCAGTAAAGACATTAGTAAGAGCAGTGAGTGTTTCTTATAGCTGGCCCATATGCTTCTAAGCTTCCACCGCTGCCAAATTAGTATTCACATTCTGTATCTATTATACATAAATTTGGCTAAATCCAAAAATGTGACAAAATGTGTTTTCCATTTATTGTTGTCTGTTTACTGACTGTTTATTTGATGTGATTGAGCATATTGTAGATGTTTAGTTTCAGTAAAAAATGAAAATTCGAATTACTATTTTTGTCCTTGTCTCTCAGACTCATTAGACTTCGTCTCTCATCAGTGCTCAGTGGGACGGTTCTCACCAGTGAGCAATATAGAGTATTCACAGTTTGCATAATCTGGTGGAAATTCATATAGGCTACAGTACATTTTTAGCACTTCCAATCCAATCACCACCACAGCATGTGTCGTAAAAACAAAAAACAATAAAAACCAGTGAAAAACCTGTAAGTAAGCAACTTTTCCAATGTAAAAATGAGAATGCAGCAAAATGTGCCTTCATTTTTTGAAACAACCAAAACTTTACAATGACATAGTTCAATGCATTTGCACTGTAGGGCCAGTGGTTACATAACCTTCAAAATGAGTCAACTGCACACATGTGAGTCCTGAGTTGAATGTATTTGGGATAAAAGTCAAAATTCCACTTCCCCTTATAGGGCAGCTTTTACAATACACATGTCTTAACCACACTGTATTTATGTATCATATTGGTCCAAAAGTACAGTGTGGTCTGCCTTTAAACAAATAAACATATTTAATAAAGAGCCTGTACATTTGGTTAACAAACTGTTACAACCATGATATGTACTTGTTCCCTGGTAAACAAACTATGGGTGACAGCTGAAGTATATTGTGACTCTGACCTCAATGCAAAAAGTATATCATCAGCCAGTAATAGAGGCCTGCTCTAGCAGGTTAATCTAACTAATATTTTCCTCACTACATAGACAACTATGACATCAAACAAGCAAACAATCAATTAACCATGCCTGTGTAAATCTTTCTCTGTATATAAGGTCACTAGATAAGCAATTCTGTCTTACTCAGCTGGGTGTAATTGATTGAATAAGTGCTCCACATCAGCTATTCAGGTTAGTAGTTAATTCTTAAGAGTAGGCGAAAAAACTCCTTTTGTTCAAAACATTCACATTTGATCCACTCTCCAGACTTGATCAGAAAATCACCATTATTGAGCCAAGAACAACACAGTGCATTCACCACATTATTGCACATACTGAAACAAATCCAATTCTCCCTTCAGGTCTTCTTGACTATATTTGTCCTGGATTGAAGTTTCAATGCCTCATAACAAAATGGAATAAAAGATGTTCAGCTGGGAAAAAAGGCATTCAGCCTCCACTCAGCCTGGAGGAAAGATTAGAGACGCTGACTAGGTTAAAGCTGCTTAAGGCCGGACAGCTGCTTCTGCCCTGCATCACCTGAATACAGCTTCAATGCCAACAAATAACCACTGCTTTTTAGGAAGCTCTGATATAACAGAGTAAAGAAAAAGGAGTGTTCAAATGGACACTAAAAATACTAGCAGATAAAGGCCACACAAAAGACACCACACCTTTGCCAAGTCATTGTCAGTCTAAAAACTTGCAAAATTTGACTTGCAAAGGTCTGCACTCCATTTATCACTGTTAAAGGCTGAGTTATGCCCTGAAGTGCTATGCCGACCTCTATGTGTTTAACAAGTTCTAATAAATCTGTCAGGGCACATGCTAGCCTAGCCAGAGCACCTGTCTCACATTTAACTTACCAGTAGACATAGTAGGCCATTGCCATGACCACCAATGCTCCACAGATCCCAGTGAAGATCATAACAGCACTCTGGTTAAGCATTTTGGCGCCTGGTATCTCACCAAATCAAAACCAGAATAAAAAACATAAAGAAAAGGCCTGCAGAGAGCAGTGGACAGTCACAGGCCGCCCTGGTTCACAGCCATGATAATCCCAGAAGGAAAGAGAAAGATTATGATGATGACAGCAAGAACACCCAAGCCAGATCCCAGATCCTGCTGGAGGGACTGCCTAATCAGTGTCAAGTTTACTGGGGATCAAACAATTTCCTTTCCCCAGAAAAATTACTCAAATTAATGGAACTCCACTGAGAGGAAGTGCAAAAAAAGTGCTATAAGAAGTTCCAAATGCCTCTGTGGATTCTTACAGGAGTCCGCTAATGAATGCAAGAAGACTGAAAGATGGCTCACTTCTGGAAGGGGGGGAGGCACACACTTGTTACATGCATTCCCATCCTCTAATCCAGTGGATTAGATTAGTGCTGATTAGCAGGCTATGGGCACCCCGGATATGTCACATTTCATTAACATTAACAAAGAAGAAGGCTGGGCTCTATCCAACCAGGGTGGAGTAAGCAGAGTGACATCTGTCGCACCAAAGCAACCAATCACAACGTAGAATTTCTTTCTTTACCTTTCCATTGGACACCTGTTAGTAACACCTTGCATGGGGCACAAGTGATGTCTTTAAATGCAGAGTCAATAAAATTCAAAAGACTTTCATATAAATATATCACCAAATGATGCAACACAATGGTGATTGAAACTACAGGCGCACAGTTTGGCTTTTACTCACCTGTGTGTGAGGGGCACTGTTTTTTTCCCAGTC
>JAOXYL010000052.1:16861391-16875460 GCA_028564955.1 Terapon puta
AAAATATTACCATATCCGAACTAACAAAGAAAAAAAAAGCTATGACATCAGAAGATGAAACAGGAAGTGGGATGGGAGGTTGGGTCCAAAAACACACCTGCAACCACTGATTATCGCAAAGAATGTTGTGAAAGATAATGAAAGTAAAATCTTTGAGATTATGACTTTAAATAACCTCTTAATTTGTGTTACCAAGCTGTGATTAATTTATGTCTGGTCAAGTGTAAATAGTGAAGAATTACCCTGTTGATCCTCCATCCTCTCTCTGTGTCCTCATGACGGTACTGGAAATTTACTAATTTAAAAACAGACTTGCATTGCCCAGTCACACAAAGATGGTAAACAGGGCTAAGTGCACAAAAGCCTTTGGGTCCCTACACAGAGCTAATATCAGAAGTGGTTCAGACAAGCTGGCAGAGAGATGCAGAAATAAACTCAAGCATTTACTGAAGCAAAAAGGTCAAAGGCTAGAGTACAGTCCTGAGGCCTGGCCATCGGGCATTAATGCCAAATATAAACAGAGATAAAAATACAATGTGATAGCTGGACAATGAAGGTCATTCATGTTTCAAAGCATGAGGAGCTCTCAATCCCCCACATTGAACCACAGTACAGCTCAACAGATGTTGTGGTTAGGCTATCTGTGATATTTTAAAGCTACACAGATTACTAGAAGGACGGCCAAAGGATACTCTTGGTGTTACTCTTGGCAGGTAACAAAAAATACAGAAAACCAGCATGGAGGAAGATAATGCGCTGGAAGAGATTTTTCAGGTTAAATCTCAGTTTTGGTAACACTGGATTTTAAAGTTTATATTATAAACTGAAGTTATCACTGGTGTATGTATGGCAATAATGCGACCACATGAACGATGCGCTGTCGTTATGACCCAGCAATCTATCACTCAGTCCCATTCTGACATCTGTCCAACACAAAAATACTCTCCAGAGGTGAATAAAGTGCAGTTTCAGGGTTATTTTGAATGCATCTGGAAAAAAATGGAGTATAGTACTGAGTAAATGTTGCATTGAGGGGTTTACCTTGAAAAGCACATGAAGCATTTAACAAATGAGGCAAAGATATGGCTGACATTGGATGGCCTTGCATCACTTAAACATGGTCATAACCCTTTCAAAGCTCCCTATGGGCTCTGGGTGTAGCCATACCAGGCTTTAAGTGATGCCTGATAAGACTCAGAGATACATAAAGGTACTCCTTGCTGTAGTCAGCAAAAATAACAGGACTAATGGCAAAAGGAGGAAGAAGAGTTAATGGGTGAATGGGTGCCATACTGCTTGAGTACACCACTAATCTGAGTATGTTCAAAGATACTTTGCAGTGAACCAAACTGTCAGCTTAACAAAAGTATACACAGCTGTACAGTCAATATCTTTGACAATCCAAGATTCCACAGTGCAGATAAAAGACTTATCTAAACGTGTGTGCATGTCTCAAAGTCCTGTAAGACAACACTGACTTGATTAGCTGATAAAGAGTTCAATAGGTTACTTTGAGCAAACTGCCATGTCAGCAGACTTTGAACCAACACACGCTGTCGATTTAACAGGTGCATTTGAAAGACCTGTACGACTACAACCTCTGAGGGTTTTTTTTTTTTTTTTTAAACCACTGCAACAGGCACGTCTTATTGCACAGAGCGTCACCTCTGTTTACACTTCAGTTTATGGGGCCAAAAGTGTTGCAGTTGCAACAGAGTTGTAATTAGTTAAAGACTTGACCTGCCCTCTCTCTCCACATAAAAAAATAAATACACAGGTATTTAAAATACCACAGGCTGTAAATAAAATCAGATTGATCTAGTTAAAAGTCTAGTTGAAAAGGAGAAAGTGCAGCAACAAAACAAATAAAATGGAAGTAAATACTTGATGACTAATGAGATTTCTCAAAAGGAGGAAAACTGAATCACTTAAACGTACAGCAAGTTAACAAAAAAAACCCAACTATAATTCATTTTTGCTACACATTTAGTCAGATTAAATGAGACATGGCCACGAGGTTTCCCTGCGGTCAGTTGAATGGAAACATGAACACCACCAATGGAGAGGAGATAGGCCAATCAAGTGGTAATTCTACCACCAGAAAATGAACAGACTGCAATTTAGATAAGTGGATGTTGGACTTTATTAATCCAACAACCAAAAATTACACACACACACCTCATATTACCTAATACATTACAGCAACACTCATTAATCACTAGCACAGGCCAGCATTAAAGCGGCCCACAAATCTCCCTGTTGAGCTGTGCTGCATGCAGACACACCTAACAAGTGGCTCTGCAATATCAGAGAGAAACTAATGGATTCGTCCATGTATTCCCACTCAGTCCCGTCCATTAGGGGCCTGTCTGTGGAGCAATAAGCCTTCATCAATGGAGCCCCCCTACATGGCTGCAGCCTGACTTAACTACGTGGACAGTGGCCGCCTCCTCCACGCAGCACCATCGGTCACAGCATGACAGTGACCAGGGACGAAAATCAAATCATGGAGAAATACGTTTGATCGGCTGATACTTGCCTGCCGCGTACCACGAGCCACGCGGGTTAAAGACCGAGGACGGAGCCTAAAGTTGGCGGCGTGTCGCTGAGGGGGCGCAGACTTTAAATGAACTCCGGTAACCCCACGCCTGATGTGTGGTGCGACACCGTCACGCAGGTCAACTTGGAGCTCACATGACGGCGCAGGGAGACTTGACACGAGCTGTGTGGTAACCTCAGCATGGACCCTGCTCACTTTTTACGGCCCCCTTATCACACCGCCACTCACTGAATAAAAAAATCACCAATGCACAATTGAATTGCGTCCGTCAGTGGCTAGCTTAAAGGGCGCTAAAGAAATAACCGACGCTAAAAAGCCAATTTTGTCCCCTGGGTCCAGTCCGCGGACAGAGCTTGGGTTCGCATGGCTCTCCGTCAATGAGGCCAGCCGAGACTCCAGAAGTTGCAATTGTGTGTCCTTATCTGTACCTGAGACGACATATGTTAGCAGACCCGGCATATAAAGTTCAGCGAGGCTGACAGGAGCCGACAGAGAGCGGCTCAGCCGAGCAGCACAAGGGCAGAGCTAATGGTACAAGCTAGCATGCTAAGTTAACAAAACCAGCGTCGCCATGGTGATGAATTAATTTATTTGGAGTGAGGGGGTATGGAGAAGCATATCTGGGCTTTGTAACTACCAGTAAGTGCAAAATAATTCCCCACACATTCATTATCTACGAGCAATGTGTGTGACCTGTGCCGCTCACCGCCGTCATGCTAAGCTAGTCAGCCGGCTAACGCTAGCAGTCAAATGTCAGTAACGGGGCTTACCTGAAAACGATTCACTCGGGAGTTGGGCGAGTCTGTAGCTTTTTTCGCTGCTTCCTGGCCTTTGGGGGCATAAAACGTGTCTGCTACGGAGCCCTCCTCACTCCGTCCGCTTCCCGAAACGCAATAAATGTGAGTTGGAGAGATGCGATTTGCAGGAGCGCTATTGTTTGACGGTTAAAGCCCCACATTTCCTCAAAGCCCATCTGAAGGTATCATGCCCCACATCCGGTCCGGCCCCTCATTCATTCTCACCCAAATGATTAAAATCACCATCTGTCCTAACGGCGGACCTCTGCAGCCCCGCGCCTACACATACAGTACTCATATAAAGAGTATGATGACTGACTTTTAACGAGCATGTATTATATTAGTGATTCCTTGAGACTACTTTGAGTACATTATGACATTTTGTCCCATGTGCAGATTTAATGTTGAAAATGTCCTAATTGTACCTGCAGCATACGAAACATGCGTACTATAGATTGCATGTCATCCACAAGTATTTTTTTCTTTATTATAATCTGAAAAATTGGAGTGTATATTGGTAATTAATTAACCCCTGGCCTGCTTACTGCTCCAGAGTTTGCTCTGTTGTGCATCATGGCTAATAATAAAATTATTTATTACTGGTCTTATTTATTATTTAGATTTTAATAGCATTTTTTTATTTAACACCCAGTACCTGGTATCCATTTAGTATAAGCCTCACATGTGTAATGGCGCATCAGACATGTTCTTAATACCGCTTTACCTCTAAATCTCAACCTTGCGCAGCCACTGTCATGTCATTAAAAGCCATTTCATGCCTTGAATAGGTGAGATGGAAAGAGGCATGCGTTTGATCAACTTCAGCCCTCTGCTGGTGCTTTTGCACAGCTGCAGCAGAAGTTGGGAATGAGAAAAGCTGAGGGATCAGGAACTTGCACACATAATCCCTGCAGCTTTTTGTGTGACAAATCTGGTATGTCCGTCAGCAGCACATGGCAGTTTATGTTGCTGAATTGTCAGGGTGAGGTATGAACTGGTCGCTATGATGAATGCATCTCCTTGGGAACATGCCATTTCCCATTTAGATTATTTAATAGGTAGTGGCCACAATTAAAATGCACTCCTCACTTTGCTTTGTGTATTCAGGTTGCTGTTGGGCAGGAATACTGGCCTGTCTGGTTATTTGGGTTAATGCTGGCTATACATACTGGGGATTAGTGTAGGCAAAACAGAGCTGTCACCTGGTCCTAATCACAATATACTAAGCACTAGACAACTGACGTATTTGTCTTCCTTCTTTACGCCCGCACTCCTTCAAATTGAGAGGACAGAATTATCTGATTTCTTCTTTGGCCCTCATTGTAACGCATGAATAGGATTAAATGGTATCATATAGGTGTTTTATTGGAATTTATTATGAATATCTGGCCGACATCCCAATGATTTGGTATGGTTTTCCAAAGCAGAACTTTATAGTTCTTTATACTTTATAGTTAGAATTGTACATCCCCTCTAAGCATTCAAACCAAACTTGATTAGCTTATTCTGTATCTGTAACCTTCGCTTTAACAAAATGGAAAAAGCTGTCATTTGCACACAGATGTGGCCACAGGGAACAATTAGCTCCCTCATGTGAACACCACCTAGAACAGTGGCTCTCCTTTGCACCTTCACCCAAAATTAACAGACCTAAAAAAAAGCTATCAGTAAAAACAAATACCACCAATTTAGGAGACACATCTTGAAACAATCTTAAAAGTAAGAATTAGGAACAATCAAAACACACATTGAGCAAAAGATTAATAATTTATTATTTCTGTTTTTCTATTGCTCTTTACCAGAGCAGCAGATCTATGTTTGGCACTTGACTTTCTAATTTTATGTGTGAGAATCAGCTGTTACATTGGTACACAAAAACATTCACAACCAATGTTTTTCTTCCTAACCCCATTAAGGCTATAATACACCATGGTCTCTCTTACAGACTCTTTTGTTGAGATATGACAACAGTCAACGATGAAAACAATGACCATTAGTAAATATATTAAAGATTATCTGTGCAAATACCTCAATTTGAGATGTTTAAGACATGAATCTAATCTCTTCTAGTTCGAGAAAGCAATGCATAATTAAAAGGAGGTGAAAAACATTTTCAGAAACTAATTAAAAGAACAGTGTTAAATGTCAAATGTTCTCATGATTATCATTTAAGTTACAATTTGTAGCAAAACAAAGTGAAATGTATTCACATTCTAAGGACTACATATTAAATTGCATAAGATGTTTAACATTTTGTTACAGTACACATGTCAGCACTTACAATGCAGTCTGTGTGTATGAAGTGGTAACACTTAAAGTGCATAATCAAACACACAAGTACATTATAAGCACACTGCATGCATTCATACCTTTCTAATATAACCATTTAAAAAAAATCGCAATGGAATAAAATGCTTTGAAAATCTGACATCATTGTTAAATGAATTATTACATGTATATTTTTACCCTATGCTGTTAACCCCTTTGCTTTTGCATTGTGCATTACTAGTACATTAATGTGCTTATAATGCCTTGTGAGCAACACACTTCAAGTACATGTGACTAGTCTGTACTTACTATCATAGCTAAAACAAGTAGAGGCATAGTCATGCAAGTATTACTGGTTTTGTGGTTTTTCTATTCAGCTCAACTGAGATGAGTTTTTATAGCAAGAAATAATTTTCACCATGTTGAGGAGGATTCAAGTACACATACACTATCTTCAAATCTAAGTAGTTGGCTAATGTCCTTTTCTTTTTTGAAGGGCAGATGATGTCTACACAGGCCATAGTACAGACACGTCTGGCAGTGATTCCAGTGTGTTTGTGAGCAGAATGTGCATACAACCAATCCTGCTGACCCCTCTCATGGAAATATAGTTGTACTCCCTCAGAGATTCTGTAAGGCAGCGACACACAACAGTCTTTTATGTGAAAATCCTACATGTGTCTGAAGGATCTGTAGACGATTTGAACCAGCACAGTGTGAATGTTCACAAAAATGTTATGTCATCTTCAGTGCGCAGACTTCTGTAAAACCTTGGCTTCCACTACAATGGCAGGATTCTCAATGTCAGCTTTGCTCTGAACCATCCTCAGCTCCAGCTGTGCAGGGCTGGGCTTTTTCCCTGGGCCAGCCAGCTCTGAAAGAGGGAAGAGAAGAGAAGCAGCTGAAAGAAACACCAAGTTTTTGGACTTTGGCTTACTAATCTACCTAGTGGTCAAGATGTCATAATTGTCTCAGTTAAAGCCAGGGCTGGTGATCCTCTTGTGCCTTTTTACATGGAGTTATAAGAGAAACACTTAAGACATTACTTGTATGCCTCTGCCAATGTTTAATTTACTTCTACTCTACCTAATAAAAGCTAAACCAAATATGTGACATGGCAAATTGTATAGTTTAATGTAAACAACCAAGGTGAGCTCTACATAATGCACAGCACTGGTTGACATATTACTATTGATTGTGTAAATACACTGCAGTATTAGCACAAGGAAGCAAACATGTCCAGTAAACGACTTCAAGACAAAGCAGAGAGACTGCATGGCAAACAGAAGTCAATAAACACATACAAACCATTAGCGTAAGTAATGGTCCTCTTAATGACATGGTGCATGACTGAAACGGTCTTCTCACAAGCAGCCTGCAAAAAATAGAAGGATGATGGGATTCATTTATTAAGCAGTGCAGCAATGTAACTGCATTTCACATTTTAAGTTTTTAAGTGTTAAGTTAGCTTTTTGATGGAAATGTGTTCTACTGACCTTCAGGTCTTTGGGGTGAAAGTGAGTCCAGGCTAGCAACATGGCAGCAAACAGATCTCCTGTCCCCACAAATACAGCATCGACTTTGGGAATGTCCATGCAGATTTTCTGACTGGTGTTGGTCCCATCTGGTTTCACTACAGTGAGGACACACAGGGTAGTGATTAACTGAAGCAATGTGAGGAACGTCACTATAGTGTAGTTCTGTCCAAATCAGTGGTAAAATCCCTAAATCTCCTCTGAATGTCAGTAAGTAGATGTTCTATCTGGAGAAAGTTGGTCTTAGACTTTACCTATCTTTTGGCTTCCAAGGGCCACCAAGAACTGGTCCCCTTGTTTCGAGGGCAGGTCTGTACTTGTGAGAACAACTGTCTCTGGACCCATTTTATGAAGCAAATCCATCACCTGGAGAGTAAAAGGGGTCCCAATTCATCAAGCTTTGTATATTTTGGTACCTAGATACATAGTTTAGACAGCACAATAGCCCATACTCACCTCAAAAGCATCTTCCTCTGTGTTTATTTTCCTTCCAGTTAATAGCCTGTGTAAAAGTCACAGAGTTGCCAATGAGAGCTTACATACACTCTTGCTCTCTTCCACATAATGTGCAGACATGGTTTTTACACACATTATCATGAGCAGCAACAAATATCACAGAGTGCATCTTATATTTCTTCCTATTGAGGTAATAATGCCAAGTGAGTACCATCCCCTAATGTTTCTTGCTATGCTGTATAGTGCTCTATGCATTTTGTTTATGACTTTGAAAGTGCACTCACTCTGCTTCAAATTGGTTGGGAGTGAGGATATCGGCCAAAGGCACGACTTTGTCCCTGTAGACTGGCAGCAGGTTCTTTGGAACGTACTGAAACAGACAACAAATCAAGAATTTCATTCAAGTTTACATACAGGCTTTAACCTTCTTTCGAGTGAAATTACTTTTTTTTTTTAAATGGCTGATTTCCCAAAGTGACAACAAACTATTTTATATAATGTAAATGAAAGATAGATTTCTTTGCAACAATTAGCTATATTGACTACTGATAAACATTCAAATATATTAATATATTTAATTTTAGAACCTTTTCACTGGTGTGAAGGATGAGTACAAAAAGATCTTATTGTGATCTGTAAATCCTCAATAGCTGTGCAATGTGGGAGAAGAACAAGGCAAATCTACTGTATGGGGCTTACCATAGCACCATGGTCTCCCAAAACAGGATCACAAACTGTGGAAAGAAAAATCAAAATTAAGTGTGAAATTTATATTACTTGTGAATTTTGAGATTTATTTCAGCGATTAACTGGTTGGCCTGTAACATATCAGAAACAGGTGCAAAGGCATTATCATTCCCTAAAGCCAAGGTAATGTCATGGACATACAAATAATGATGTCAACAATGAATTCATTTCAACCAACAGCTGATGTGCAGTTTAGTGTCAATTTGTACAAAGGAAAGCAGCAAGTGATTACAACTAGAAGGATCCTTGTTGTTTTTGCTTGACAAGATATATAGTTGCTTATTGTTTTTGTTTGTTTTTGACCTACTCACATTCACAAGCCAATTCTAGTTATTTCCATCTAAACAACGTAATATCGAACACTCACCATACACCAGGCTAGAATTGGCCCTCTTCAGCTCCTGAATAATGTCAACCACCATCTCCAGGAAGGATGTGTCTCTGCTGTAGCCTTAGGGATGAAAGTGTCATAAAGATCACAATAATTAATTTACTTTGCCATGCCTTCTCCAAGTGATGTGTTGGTTTAATTCAGTCACAGAAGAAATGCAGGTACAGGATGCCAGCAGACTCACCTGTGAGGATGTAGTCATAGTGGTTCACCTTATTGAGCTTAATGCCCTCATATAGCACATTTAGCTCTTCTGCAGTCAGTACCTGCCCTTTCCAATGGGCGTAGCCTGAGATTCAAGAGGGAAAAATGGAGATTCACAGTTACGTGAAAATTATGCTGAATTTGAAAAAATGTGATCTTTTAAAAATTTCTGTGGATCAGTAGGGAACCGTGACACTGGAGCAGTACCTGAACTAGTGAAAACAGAATAATATTGGATTAGCCCTGCTGAGTTGATATCCAAGTGTTTTCCTCTCTCTTTCTCTGCTTTCCCATCCCCCCTCTCCCTCAGCTGAGGTCCCTCTCCTCCTGTGTGGTGTCCAGAGCCAAACAGGGGCCTCCTCACTGAGTGAATGGGCCTGTGTCCTTGCCCCCCCACCCCCTTCTTTGCCTCCCCTTTCACCGTTAGCCTAGATTAAACCCACAAAAACTGTTCTGACTGCAAATGATTGGACACACTCACACAAACACACTTTGGTGTATTCTTCATATGGAAAAAAAGAGTTCTCACAGAGCTAAAAACTGACCTGAGCCAGTGAGAACAATCTCCTGCAGTGGTACTTTACAGAAAGCTTGAGGCAAAGTAGATTCATGTGCTTTGGTTAAACGGAACAGTCTACATTAACTCCCTTTTAACAAAGTGTCTGAATATTAATGTTAGCAGTAGTGTCGTTATAGTAGCAGTATAAAGTAGGATTACATAACATCCATATGTTCAACAGACCACCATTTTCCTCCTGCAGAAGAACAAATGTTTCTGTTGATTTAAGTGGTTACTTTGCAAATGTAACCTGCCCTGTGGTGAAAGCACATTCTTCGCATACTTTGGCACATGAAACCCAGATTATAATCCTATCCTCTCTGCAGGTGTTTCACTCAGCAAGATTCAATTCAAGAAATTTATGTTTTTCTCCCTGATTGAGCAACATTTTTACAGCCCCATTACACAGATTGAATGTCATTATGCCGCAGATATGCTTCAGTGTGGCCTTATTTTATGAAGTGGGGGAGAGATGAACAGTATTCTTCCAAATAATATTCCCTCATTTGCTGTTTTGATTACGGTGATAAAGATTGCTGTACAGCAGGTTGGTTTGAAACCTCCCACAGGTGTTCGATTGAGTTGACACTGAGTGACTACGAAGGCCTGATTGTATGATTCACATCATTTTGATCTGACTCAAACCATTCTGTGACCTCCTTTGGACAGGGGCATTGTCACCCCACTCCCACCAGGATGGAAATATTTCAGCCTAAGGTAAAGTGATCACTCTGACCAACTTTGTATTGATTTACAGTGACCCTTCTGTCTAAGGGGACAAGTGGACTCAAACCATGCCAGCAACGTGTCCCCCACAGCAGGACAGAGACACCAGATCCCCTCATTGTCGGCGTCAAGGATTCATGTTTTTCCTTTAATTTGTTATCCATCTGTGTATTTCGATATATGCTCTATATAAGCGACAATTAATTGACCAGAGGTAATGAGAAAATTACCTATCCTACACAAATGTCTAAAACTTCTTTAGAATTTGGCCTACTTGATAATGAACAAATGAGTAATCAGCTGCCCAATGAAGATTTGATTTTCTGACCAACTTATAAACTTTTTTCAAATGATGACAAAAAATGAAAAATATTGCCACACAGATATTTAGAAAAGAAAAAAGAAAGAAAAAAGAAATTTCATTTTTACACACACTAAAGTTACAATGTCCATAATTCTTGTATGTGCAATGATTCTAAAAACTGACTTTGCATCAGTTGTTCTTTAAAAAAGTTAAAAAGTAAACCATACATTGTTCATACTATGCAAAGTACTTCCACACAGTGTAAATCTGAGTCTGAGTTAACCAATAGAAATTGACTGCTGAGTGGCGGCTGTAGAAAAACATTAACTTTTCTAGTTAAACACACACACCTTTCTCTAAATCCAAGTGATGATCTTGCATACAGAGCTCATCTCTATAATTGCAAACCAAAGTACAAAGTCATCAACTCAAAACCTTTGCACCCCACCTGAACCACCTCCTTTAGAGTCTTTATGTGTGTTGCAAAATGCAAACAAAAAAACAGGTAATGTCGTAACAAAGAAGCTCTCAGATACCACATCGAACACGACGTTGAATTTTATAAACGACTTCACAGTCCATGTACTGCACTGGAATAAACCCAGAGCTTTATGTCCGAATTAAAAGATGAAAGGGTTGAGTGGAAAGTGACTTAATCTGCTTTGTGAAATTGTATAAAAGCCACTCCATTTTCTCATGCAGAGTAATTTGAGAGCAGGCGAACCTGTGTGATTGGAGAACTGCACAGAGTTGATAGAGTCCACTTCAAAGCCCAGCACCTGAGGAAAGAGTAAGGAAGCAGCTGTTAAAACAGAGAACAATGACGTCTCAGATGAGCTGGTGAAAGTCACTGTGCTGTGGGAACAGAACAGTGAATCCCAGTGAGAGCTGCTCCATGTGAGCGCTTGTCCTCCTCATATCTCAGTTCTGGCACCTTTAGGTGACTTAGAATAAAAAAACAACAACAAAAAAAAAACACATTACATTTCTACACCTTTATACAATGCTTTGTTTTCTGAATGTTTAGCACTTTCTGCAGACAGTCTGAAAATTAAACTGCAGAGCTGTCGCTGACAACCTTGTCTGTGTTAAGGGTCATAAAACAGATCCTGGGGTTAACTGTCGGCTGTCACTGCCTGGTCACACAATGCACAAAGGTTTCAAATGAACCACACAAAGTAACAATGACATGACTTGAATGACAATATTGTACAAAAATATATAACTTTCTGCCTGCAATCTATCCAAAACCACTGCTTAAAATTGAGTCTACAATATCCATAAAGATTGGTATGATGTCTCACAATTGTTTTCTGCACTGGGAGAAGAAAACCGTTATTACTGTCATGTATCTCATGGCATCAAACCACAAAGTTTATTGCTTTTTTTTTTTTTACTTTGGGTGTGGATGAGTGAGTGTTGTTTTAATGTGTGACTCAGTTTTCTACATGCTCTCTATATGAAGACTGCCACACAAATCAAATCTAACTGACTGATTAATCGAAGCAGTAACTTTTACGGCTACCTGTAGCCACGGTGTGTTTTTAAGTAAGGAGCAGACACACCTGGCAGCAACCTCCAGCTCATTAGCATTTCATGAGGGCTAAAAGTCACCTTATACCACATTGTCCTGAGAGTCTGGGGGTGTGTTTGGTGTGATTTGTTCTGCAGCCACTGCCTGCTACTGATGTAAGCGTGTACAAATAATAAGACATGTGAAAACGGCCTGTGTGGTTTCGGATAAAAACGTAACGGTGCGGGACTCCTGTCACAGATCAGGAAGTGACCCTCTGTACCACATGTATGGACGGGGTGTGCATCTCTTTTTTTTAGTCTGTTTGGTGTTTTTTCTCCCTGTAGAGACGCTTCGTGGAGCTCTTACCTGCAGAGGAAATGTTGCCGACTTGTTCCCCACGTATCCCCTGACAACGTGACTCTGAATGGACAACACACGACACTCCATTACCGCTGGTTTACCGGCCGCCTTAAGAAAAAAACAAAGCAAAACAAAACAAACAAACACCGAGCAGAGGACAGCAGACACGACGAGTCCTAAAGCTGCATGAAGAAACCGTGTGCAGGCTCGGCCACGCTGAAACTTAGCATGTGAGGACTAACTCCGACATTGAAGGGCAGGAGCGGCGCTGCTGACATTTACAGTTTGACTGCAGGCAGCTGCGAGGACACCTAAACTGGTGCGTTCATGGGCCCCGGTGGAGCGTGGGAGACGGCAGTTTCATGACAGAAAATCCTTCTCGTCAAAGTATAGGTTCTCAATTTCATGAAAGCCTGTTTTAAAACAATTATCAGATGACAGTAAAAACACTACACCTTTATTGTATTGCTGTAATTATTCCTCCTGTCCACTCTGGCGGGAGATCCCTGCCTTATATGTTTTTAATACATGGGGTGTGAGGGATAATCCACAAATAATCACGAGGTTTCGACAATCTGAGGACAAATAAAGCTAGTGTCTTCCAAAATCACGGTCTCTTTATTGCCCTGAGCAATCTTTACTTGCCGAGCTACAGTGGAGGGACAGTAGCTCCAAAAAGTCAGAAACATCCCAAACAGACAGCTAATGGGAGGTTGCAGCCTCTCATTATCTGAAATGTATTTTTAGTTTGAGTGCTGAGGAGTTTGTGCCCCATCACTCACCCTTGATTTGGGATCACACTGCTTCGGGGGCCAGTATGAAAAAAAAGGATGATTACATCAAGCAAAAGCTTTTGCAAATGTTGTCGCCAGGCATTATGAATGATTGGTATGTAGTTCTTGAAGGTGCCACCTCTCTAAAGCCATTTTAAGCTTTAGTAGGGTCAGTGACCCCTGAGGGTTGTCAGGGTCATCTGTGAATTGTTACCCCGCCCGACCATCAAAGAGGCCGGGTTGTTCTGACTCTTAGAAACCGTTAATTAGCAAATGCCTCATTCAGAACCTGATGTGTTTTCACACATTTCTACAACAAATCTAGAGACTCACTGGATAAATAACAATAAACAAAATAAAACAGTTTAACACTAAAAGTACAAAACGAGCATGTACCTGCACCTAAGACTGTACTCTGTGGGTATCTAAGTGTTATTTTGATAAAAGAAAATGTTACATTTTAATCTGAACACCGATGTGCACTTACACACGTACACACAGTAAAAGGAAATTATTTTGGCCTGGGCTCCTGATTATGACCAGTCAGGAAAACGTAAGGATAAATTTTGCAAACACACAGAAACTTAGTCAGACTCTGAGTTATGCCAATTTAAACGCACAATGCGGCACCCAGTTAATGAAGCTATGTCATTATATTTAGTGGTGATGGCACCTTTGTGTATGTTCAAGAGTGGCCTGAGACAGAATATGTAAAATATTCCATGTTCAGTTTCAAATTCAAAGATCAAATTCCAAATTTATTTATTTAAGGCACAAAATCACAAAACATTGTTTGCCTCAGAGGGCTTTAAAGTCTGTACAGTTGGGACACCCTCTGTCCTTACACCATTAAACCGGGTCAGGAAAAACTTC
>JAOXYL010000052.1:16876740-16893237 GCA_028564955.1 Terapon puta
TTTGACGTTGTGTTATTCTCTGTGCGCTTATGATAATGTCATGAGTGTGTGTATCTGTGTTTCAGTGAAATGAAAGAGATAAGAGCAGCAGAGAGAGATGAGGACATGTCCCGTGTTTGACTGAGCGGGTCTCTCAGCGTGTTTCCGGGCGGACGCTGCTGCCCGGTGTAAACACACCGCGGGGCTGTTCCGGGTCACATTTCCACCGCCCGCAGCCGGCCCGCCTCGTCGGAGATCCCTCCGCCCCGCGCAGCCCGCAGCCATCCGCGCAATCTGAAACTAGACCCGCCTCTGATGCTAAAGTCTGGCCGGGGAGGAGCCAGGTAGCGCCGACACTGACACGTACGTATCCGGCGTACAATTTTAAGGAGGAAACTACACCTCTGCCCGAGCTGGACGTCGATACGGCCGCATCGGGTCACACTTGATGCCCAGCTGAGCCGCCCCGGACCGGAGGCCCGTGTGTGTGTGTGTGTGTGTGAGGAGCGACGCGGGGCTGTGAGCCACAGGAGCCCGGCGCACAAGATGAGATTTTCTGCGCTTATTTCTGTCCTGCGCTCGGTCGGCCCGGTGGTAATCGGCATTTCTCTTGGCTTCACGTTGAGTTTACTGAGCGTGAGCTGGACGGAGGACGCGTGTTACCCGGACGGCAAGGAGGGCGAGGATGTGACCCTGGGTCAGGATGGGCAGCTCAAGGGAGCCCGAAAGCCCAACTCCATTTCGTCCATCAGCGAGGTGGAGTCCGCGGAGGATTTTGAGCCGAGAATAGTCCCGTATAAACAAGTCCAGCAGAGCGCTCCGAAGAAAGTTTTCAGGTGAGCTCCGCGTGGCTGTTTTCGCATCCCGGTGTTTGGCTCAGATTTGTTTGCATCACAGGCCACATTATTATAAGCCACAAGTCCAGCAGGCCGCAGAGGAGCTCATCCTCACTAAATATGTGTTGGATCTGTCACATCAGGTATATCGGTCGTACAGGTGTCATGGGGGATTTACACTGACAGCATGATGTATATGATCAGTGAATCAAAATATAAAAGACAGGTAAAACCTCAGCATTATTCAAAGGTGTTTTTTTTCTCTCCATGGTGTTTCTGGTTTTGATCAAATTGGCACATAAAGTTTAATTCAAAGTGAGAAAGTCCACTTCCCCTCTTCCCCCGCTGGTTTCGACCTGCCACAGACCAAAGGTAAACTCCATATTTTGGGCCGTGGTTCCACACTGAGCAATTTCTTGGGTTACATTTCCTTTGTAAACAGGCAGACATTTCCAAGATTTCCTGGATGGAGACCTTGTTGGAATATCATCCCCCACGCCCAGAGTGGCCGCACAGCCTTGCAATTCTGAGAAAGAGTGTTTTCCCCTGTGGGAGAAGTGCTACTGAGAACAGCACTTGAAGTATTTAGGCATCCAGGCTTCATAGGTGACTTGGACTAAGTAGCAGGGCTGGGGGTGCAGCTAAAAGTGATCTTTGTTATAGATGAATGCACATTATTTTTGACAAATCATTTTATGGGATGTCTAAAAACTGTTAAAAAACTTATCACAACCACCAAAAGTTCTAGGTCATGCATTCAGATGTCTTTTTTTTGTCCAAAAAAAAAAAAAAAGAATAACAAAATATTTAATAAATTAACATATTTGACAAGGAAAAGTAGCAACACTTTTCTTTTGAGATACTGGAAGCAGGAAATGTTTGGCATTTCTGCTTGAAAGATGCCAATTCATTTTTTGTTCCATCTGCTAATTGATTAAAATATTTGCGTCTCTTACAAGAGACATAATTGATACCATGTTCAGTTTAACAGAGATAAGAGCGGGGTTGGGTGGTGGCTGATGTGATGAATCACAGTTCAAGTTCTTGCTTGTTTACTTTTCCAAAGAGCTGATGGCATTTCTTGTTAAGTTAAGGTCTGGATATTTATAAAAAAAATCCATGAAATGTTGTAGATGTGGTGGACAGAAGTGCAAAATTTCTGCATTTTATTAAACAGTCCTCATCAGCCTCCTTGACTCTAGGATCAGTTAATAAACTGAAGTTACAGAAACAAAAATCATTGAATAATATTGTGTTGTTGTTGACAATAAGTTTGATAGTTTGGCATTTTTATTCAAACAGCAGTTAATAAGGTGCTGTTATGTCTTTTTCAGGGCTAAATACATAAGCACGGAGTTGGGGATGCGTGAGCGCCTGTTCGTCGGGGTCCTGACATCCAAAAACACCATAAACACCTTGGGCGTAGCTGTCAACCGCACCATTAGTCACCACCTGGACACCGTGGTCTTCTTCACCGGCATGCGCAACCGTAAAGTCCCCCATGGCATGTTCGTCGTCTCTCATGGAGACGAAAGACTGATATGGAACATGTTCCAGAATATCAGGCACATTTATGACCATTACATCAACGAATACGACTGGTTTTACTTTGTCCAAGATGATGCCTACACAGAAGCCGACCGAATCAAAGCTTTGGTGGACCATCTGAGTATGGACCGAGAGCTTTACATGGGCAGTCCTGAGGAGTTCATAGGTGGAGAGATGGAGGGGAAGTACTGCTACGGAGGGTTTGGGTACCTCCTGTCCCGTACCTTGCTTCTCCGACTCCAGCCCTTTCTGGAAAACTGTAGGAACGACATCTTGAGTGCAAGGCCCGATGAGTGGCTCGGAAGATGCATCATTGATTACACGAACACAAACTGTGTCAGTGAATATGAGGTACGTTGAAAGCATTGTTGAGGGGAGTATGATTGAAAATATGTATTCCACAACACATACCTCTCTTTTCAATAATACATACATTTTCTAATCTTTAAAACCGTTTGTCGGCTTGTTAATGTTTGATGTTTAAAGGGAAAAGGAATGTGGTAGTTTAGGGTTTAAATGAATGAGTAGCCACAGAGAAAAAACTGCTCCAAGACTGTCATTCAGAGCAGTTTTGAGACAGCGGGAGTTCTCATCGACAGAAAAGCAAAACTGTCACGGCAAAAATCATGCTTTGCCTCTGGGACAGCACTTAAAAGTGACAGACAGCTATATAAAACTGTAATTACCATGGTAGCACAGAGGTGGTATTTATATTACAGAGTAGATTGCTAATACCCTTTAACCTTTCTTTTTTCTTCCACTGCTCAGGCAGCAGTGTGGAATAGGTAAACAGGCAAGCAGAGCACAGCTGACTTCGTCCTTGCTTAGGTTCAATGGTGTTAAAATCCCCTGTGGGTCAACATGCTCTGTTCCTGTAATGTCATTAGCATTTAAGGTCAAACAAGCTCTGTGGAGCCCTGATCTGTCCCAGTGCCCTTCCAGGCGATTGTTTGTTGTCTTCAGCACAGTATGCTTCATCCATACTGAATTTTGTGGTCTTTGCCGACACATTAAAACACACTATTAGAAGGTTATCAATGCAGCGGTGTCCTTAACATTTGTACAATAGACATGCAGGCCACTGTTGTTGCTGCAGTTGACTTATTATACTGTCTTCTGCTTCCATTTTCTATTGCTTGGCTATGACCCAGTGCAGGAACCATCTTACACAGCTGAGAGTGACTTGCATGGCTAACTTTAGAGCCCTGACCAGACGATTTCCAGCAGAGGCTCTTAGATAAGGGAAAGAGGCAGGGGGAAAGTAAAAGGCCTGTTGTGGGAGAAGAAAACAGCTTGAACAGAGAACCAGACATCAGTTTATCTGTTAAGACAGTGACCATTGATGATAATCAGGCATGGACAATGCTTCACTAAGTGTACCACAACAAGCTGTAAGCTGTTGGCAAAACATTTGCAACAGAGTGGCCTTGTGGCTCACTTAAGCAGTGACTCTATTCTTTGTTCTTTTAATAGCTTGATCAGATTGGATTCACTTTTTTTAATCACTCAAGCTTCTTAGGTGGTTACACGGCTTAAATGACTGAATGAACTGGGATTCAGGTGCAGGTGTCAGCCACTTTTATTAAAAGTTTCACCATTAAATTCTTAAGCGTTAAGACGACGCTGCAGTGATCGTAGCTGTTAATGTAAGAATGGGATAATTTAATTAAGATAAAGCATGTCTTCAGGCTCATATTCCCCGAAAACAAAATGTTCATAAAATGACCAAATTCAGACAGTAAGAAAGTTGTTGTATGATAATAGTATTCTATTCTTACAAAATGAACTTCCGTCTGCTCTTAACCATGCAATTATGGTTGAAACCATACTGTGTGAAGTGGAGATGAGCCCAAGATTCTGCATGGACAGCGTATAATGGTTGTTTGAATGAAAACTAAGCGTAGAATAACATTAGGCATGTTTCTGTCATGGTTTTAAGATGCCTCGTGAAAAGACCTCTCTGTTCCTTCTCAGGGCCTTCATTACCACCATTATGAGTTGGGAAAGAACTCTGATCCCAGTAAAGAGCAGAATGAACAGTTCAAGAAAGCTCTGACTGTCCATCCAGTGTCTGACCCTGAACAGATGTACAAGTTGCACAGATACTTCACTGAGATTGAACTCCAGAAGACTTACGATGAGATTGCTAAGCTGCAGGTAAGCTGATTTCAGTGTCACAAATGACCATTGGTTCAGTCAAAAATAAAGTCTGGCTTCGGTTTGCTTGCATCTATTGTAGACTGTATACTTCTTATGTTTCCACAGGCAGAAATAAAGAATGTGAGTGTAGTTGCTTTTGAGGGCAACCGAAGTGCCCAGTGGCCCATTGGGATCAATCCACCTTTTGAGCCGAAATCTCGGTTTGAAGTTCTGAAGTGGGAATACTTTACAGAGGAGGAGATCTATTCATGTACTGATGGTTCTCCAAAGTGTGAACTTCGTGGTGTTGACCGCATGGACGTGGCCGATGTCATTGACATAGCCATGATAGAGCTGAACAAGAAGTATAAGCCTGTCCTACATCTCAAGAAGCAGCAGCTGATTAATGGCTACAGGCGCTTCGACCCCATCAGGGGCATGGAGTACACCTTGGACCTTCTGCTGGAGGCGGTTAACCAAAAAGGTCATAGCCGCTCCATCACCAAGCGAGTTCATCTGGTGCGACCTCTGAGTAGGATAGAGATCATTCCCATGCCTTATGTCACTGAGGCCACAAGAGTTCACATTATTATACCTCTTACAGTGCAGGACCGGAACTATGTTGACCATTTTCTGGAAGTCTTTGCTTCAAATGCTTTTGAGACCAGCGAAAATGCCATCCTAACATTCTTGTTTATTTATGACCCAGTAGAGGCACAGCAAGTTAACCAGAATGATATATTTGCCAATGTGAAGACTCAGATAAATGCTTATGAGCGCAAATACCCTACAGTAAAAATCCCATGGATAAGTGTCAAGACAGAAACACCATCCCAGATCAAATTCATGGACATCATCTCGAAGAAGCACCCAGTTGACACGCTGTTCTTCTTGGCTGGCATCAGCACAAACATCAATTCAGAATTTCTGAATCGCTGCCGCATGAATTCCATAAACAACTGGCAGGTGTTCTTCCCCATCCACTTCCAGGACTACAACCCAGATATTGCTTATCACAACCAGGAGCGTCCTGTCACAGTTGATCTGGTCAAGGATGCAGGCCATTTTGACCGCAGGTCATTTGATGAGGCATGTTTTTACAACTCAGACTACATGGCAACACGCACACGAATGGTGGCAGATGTCCAAGAGAATGAGGAGATCCTAGAGACCTTGGACATCTACGACATGTTTGTAAAATACTCAGGTCTGCATGTTTTCAGGGCAGTAGAGCCAGCACTGCACCAGCAATACAGTTACCAAGTCTGCAACCCACGGCTTAGTGAAGACATCTATCACAGATGTGTTCAGAGCAACTTGGAAGGTCTTGGTTCTCGCTCTCAGCTCGCTATGCTGCTGTTTGAGCAAGAACAAGGAAACAGCACTTGAAAGCTCCAATGAGCTTCTTCCCCTTGGTGAAATAGCCTCTTTATGCAAGTTAGAATTGCAGGTAAAAAAGAGCATTCCATTTACCACCACATGTAGTTTCTTTGCCCTAATGACAACTGTGGTTTGGTTACATATGCAAGTCTGCCTGACATTTTCCATCTTTTAGTGAAGTTAAGGGTTTTTTAGTTCTTAACTAGTATTGAAAAACAAATGCAGTACACTCCCAGTAAAACCTTTTCTTAAATGTTTACAGTACTTGTCCATACAGATGAGTCACAGAACCAAAAGTTTTAGCTATTCTCATGATTCTCAAAGCATCTGACCACTAGATAGCAGAAACTCACACTAGCAGAGCCATGATGTAGTGCACGTTTACCCAGTTGCTATGTTTCAGGCTTCAACTACAGATCCAGTGGGTACAGGGCTATATAAAAAACCCACTGGCAAGTGGCAAAAAGCTGCAGTAATTTGCTGCTTTTTTAGTGAGATCAGACACCAACGTGTTCATCTATATAGAATATTATTTGATGTCTGTGTTTGTGTGTCTGTATGTATACATACACATACACTACACATGCACACACACACACACATATATATATATATATATATATATGTGTGTGTGTGTGTGTACAGGTCCTTTTACCAAACACTTTGAAAAGTTGAGCTTTTGAAATGTACTGCTTCTTCGTCACTGATCTTAATGTATGTGCCTTGACACTGACTTTTCACATATTTTGAAATTCTTTTTATGTTACATATTCTTGCACTTCACCCCTGCAGGTGATGCAGGGCTGATGTTTTTCATTAGAATTTTGGTATTGTTACAGCACAAATAGGTGAGAGATATTATCTTTCACTGTGGATAAAGCCTGTTACATTGCTGGGACGGTTGAATGGGTTGTCAGTCAACCTTATATTTTTTAAATGTGTTGTCCCAACCATTCACAGGTTCTATATGTGCCTCAAAGCTGGGTAGAAGTTTATAAAGTATCTACCCTTGGGTCTTCAGAGGTTGCAGATGAAGGCTAGTGTATTGCAGTAGATGAACAGTGTGTTTGAGTTTAAGTTTTCTCCATGAAACCCTTTGATGCTGCAAGAAATTTTACGTGCAGGAGGCAATGCAGGATTATGAACAATGGGGAGGGGTATGGTGGGATGGTCACCTTGGTAAATGTCTGAAGTGATTTCCCAGGTGTGTCATCCTCGTTTTGGTAAATGGTACTTTAAAAAAATTTAATTAGTTTAGAAATGATTGAAATTAAGAATGTATAAAACATTTATTTCACATCACCACATACAGCAGATGATTTTTTAAAATTGCTTTTATACTCTAAAAAATGTTTAACTTTTCCAAAGTATTTTGAACTGTATTGTTAAAGATTTAGTAAGTTATTGAAAGGTGTCATGACCTCTAGCTCAGTTTCAGATGCTTTCTCCCAGTTGCAGTGCAGTCCAATGGGAGGCCTTTTCTAAGTTACTGAGCAGTGGTGGAGGCAGTGGTACTGGGCACCAGAAAGTTCTTTGTATATTATAATGTGCAATATTACAGATAAAGCCCTGTCCGGTAGAGGACAGGGCTTTTCATGTCAAAGACATTTGCTGCAAGTACAGCAATATGTGTTTCACAATACTGTTCATGACATTACATAAGGTAAGACTTTTTATGCTTTCTGTTCAATGTTAAGTAAATACACTGTAATTTCTTTTGACAAGACCTTTATTGTATTTTGCTGACACTAGACACTTTTCATCATCCAGTTTACTTTGAAATACAAAATTAAGGCAAGTCCTTTTATTTAACTTTAATTGGATTCAAAGTGTATGTTGCTATATCCACAGTGGTGGTCCTCAACAGTGTTTCCTGTATTTCTGCCATGTGAACACGGACCATTGGAGGTCACTTCTTGACCTGTTTTTGCATTAATTTCATAACGCATCTTTCTTGACGAGAGCAGTCATTTACCTTGACAGTGCTCCAGCTGACATAGTATGAATGTTCTCCTTGATTCTTTGAAGAGTAAGACACTAATAATGTGCGGAATTGGAAACTGAATCTTCCAAAAAACCACTGTGAAAGATGGAGGGCTGAGATTACAATATGAAGGTATTGTGGTGATCTGCGTCATCTTTGCCTTCTGTAAACATAAAAAGCTTGAAATTATACAAATAGATTAATCACCCTATGTTGTTAACAGCCCCCATCGCTGAGTCTCTTAAGTATTTTGTTTATAACTTATTTATCTGTCATTTCTCTATGAATTATGCAGATTCTGAATACTTCCGCACTAACAGAGGCTTTCATGACATTCTCTGTACATGTATAAATATTTTATAGACTCTATTTTTAAGCCTTTTTTAGCTTTATTTACGCAGCAATTGATATTTTATCATTTTTTTGTGAAAAAATAAATATACTGTATCTTTGTATTTTTTTGAATCACTGTTTTCAAATAGCTTGTTATTCGATAAAACATTTGATGGCAATTTAAGATATTTGTGTTTTTACTTTTAATCAAATGATTCATTTAAAAAGCAGGCAAATATTTTCTTTTTGGTTTCCATTGATGTTTGGACCTACTGGTTAACATTTCTTTATACATATGGGTACTAGTATAACCAAAGCAATACATTTTTATAAATGCTCATCATGTTTAATTGTATGCTGTAATTCCAAATGAACTGTGAATTATTATAATTTTTAAATAAAGACTATTTGAATAGAAAAATTCTCCTCATTGTCTTTAATTCTTTTTTTCAAAGATAAGAGAATAATATTTTCTGTATTGCAGCAACACAATCCGGTTTGTCCTTTAGGTGTCAGCAGAAGAACATGTTTACTCTCTGCAGTACAGGTCCACGACCAATACTGGCTGCCAGTCGCTGAGGTGAGCAGTGCTGCTGAACATGTAGAAATCAGATTTTTAACACCAACTGCTATAGTTACCTTGTTTGTGTTCCCAGTGTGTGCTCAGCAGGACTGCAGTTAACATTCCTGCCCATGTCAGACCCGAGGTATTCCTCATGTCTGGGTTGGGTAAAAACAGGGAAAACGTTGCAACCTTAATTACAGCTTTCGTTATTTCAAGGGTCCATATGCAGTACCCTGAGGCATGCTGTAAAACCACATAACTACAGAGCAGCTGGAAGTTAATTGTAAGTCATTATTTTGTACTTCGTTTTACATTCGATCCCAGGACTTTCTCCTCCCACACATGGACACAGTTGTTTCAAGTCCTCTAAAAACTGGTACCAGAATTTTCAGTTTTTACAACAACTTGTACTCCCCTGGAGGGTATTTTAAAAGGCTGAATTAAGCTTGTTTGTTTGACAGTGATGAGAAATGCTAAGAAATCGCTTCATCTAACCTAACTGCATAATGATACTTCTTCAAAGACCCTTTGAGTTGTCCCATATTGTCTCCAGAGAATTGAGATGCCTTCAGTCTTGTAAGCTCCTAAGTCATTTTTTTATAACAGCGTTTTAGTTGCTGGTGGAAAGGCTGAATGAAATACATTTAGACTGTGTTGTAAAGAAAAAAAATAGACAACATGGATTTACCAAGTGAATTGGTCTCTGGATTTAGGAGGCACTGGTTTTACCAATCTAAACTTTAATAGTTATAATATTTACCATATTTAACATTTATAAAATGTGTTCTAACAGAGGAAATAATCACAATGTCACACTTCTGTACAAAATGCAAGTGTTCCTTGTTGTTGCAGTGATGGTCCACTTCCATATGTGTCAGATACGGGATGAACTTTATACTTCCTGACAGCAGCTTGTATCATCGTGCACTCATCTTTTTCTCCTCTCAGATGACCTCTCAGGCCTCAGCAGAAAACGATAACTAGCTCAAATAGAAAACGACAGCAGATATTCAAAACTTAACATCAGGGGCTTGTTGGGTTAAATAGATTTTTTTTATGGATAACACAGTAAGCGCATACAGGCTAGATGTCATGAAGCTACAAAGAGGTAGGCCCAGTGAGCTGTGCAAGAAGGGAGCTCAGAGTCGAGGCTGGAGGAATCCCAGGAATGTGAGCTACATGTCATCAAGCGGGGACGTTGTCCCATCTGCTACAGTACAGGCCTGCCGCCCACCGCTCAGCCCTGTGGCACCTCACACAGGCCGCATGCTGCTTTAAAATCAACTCTTTGTCATCGACTTATGCATTTCTAAATGCTTTTGTATACAGAGTCGTGTATTTCAGTGCAGCCAAATGCTGCATCTGGAGGATAAAGAACCTTTCTCCATCGACTCCAGGCTCTGCCATTCAAGCAAAACTCTACAGTCATAATGCAGGCCTGTATTCATCTCAACACACCAACCCCTGTGTGACTTGTCGGAGGATAGCTACAATTATTGATGACAGAGGAGAAGATTGTTATGCATAGCCTGTACAGGATGCCATCAGAGACTGTGATTGGGAACCTTTTGAAAATGTCAAAGTGACACATGATTATGAATATTAAACAGCCATGTATAGCCCATGATTACTTGACAGGAGGAGTGGATTTGACAGATGGAGGACTGTGGAATCTCATTGTGAGCTGAAGTGATGTATAGTGATACTGTGGCGACAGAATACGCCGATAAAATTAACAGAAAAATTATGTCAGCATTTGTAAACATGATATGCTGTAATGTGAAGTATTTATAAATTTCCCAGGCAAGTGTTCTGAGTTTCGCACAGGATGGATTGTCAAGGAACTGTCACAACTTTAGCTTAGCATTAAGCTTGATTTTGTGCAGGTCAGACCAACAAAATCTGTTCCAAACTAGCAAAAAAGCAGGATGTGATCTCAAGCATGTGGACTTCACCAAGATAAAAACATTTGCCTGATTTAGTATATGTAGTCCTGTGTTACAACTGTGTGGGACACACTGGCAGGGCAATGTGTCGAACATCTTGCAGGTCAGCGTTAATTAATTATGTCTGAAACTGCATTACTAAAAGCATCTTTATATGGGTTAAAATGAAGATGAATCTGAAGCTAATAGTAAATTTGCAAAAAACTTGAGACTGACTGTAATGTAAGTGACATTTGATTGAAGCTCAGTGATGGAGGTGAAAGGGTAGGTAAGAAAAGATGAAACTATATGTAGAAGCCCAGTTAATTCCTTACACAAAGAACAGTAGCCTGTAGCTATTTAGATAACCTGAGGCTATTTTCCACTGCAGGAACTTACTGTGTAGCCATCATCATCCTAATTTTCTTTTCACCACTTGCTGTGTCAATTACTTCCTGGAGCGAGTGGTGATGCTCCTCGAGAGGTGATGCCTAATGCGCATTCCAAAGATTCAGGGACAGTCCTGTTGACAGCAACTGATTGAGCAGATCACATCACAATAAAAGATGACTGCAACAAACACCAACCAACACTTTTATGACTGCTTCGGTTTTAAGCAGGACAACTGATATTTTAACAAAGACAAAGCCTGGAAAAAAACTGCTGTTGGACAAACAAAGACAGTCTGGGGAAGGGAATTATTGAAAACAAATGGTAGAGGGGAAGAAATCTCAGCATCTGCCAATCAGAACAGGAAAGAAATGAAAAAGTTGAAACAACTGAAAACTACAAACTGTCTCAAAAAGCTGGACCCCATTTTTGACCACTGAAAGAAAAAAAGGGAACGAAAATCAATTTGCACTCTCCTTGTTGTCTATCACACAACTGCCTGTAAAAATCTTCCACCATAAAGAAACCATATTTAAGTTATATGACATAATGTACCTGGTACTGCTGTTGCCTGTTTGTGGTATAATTGGAAAAGATCTCAATTTGTAAAAGACAAAACAAGAAAGAACATCACAGCAAAGCCTCAGAAATGCTTGACAGTTCAAGTAATGAGAGGCCAGGTTTTTAAGTTCCTGCAGTGAAGTGAGCAAGCCGACCTTCCACGATAACTGCAAACATTATTAGGTATGAATTGAGTCTCACCCCTACTTTTCTAACTTGTGCTCTTTAACGCTGTTTTTGTCCCGCCCACCGAGGATTAAGTGAACCAATAAGAATATTCCAGCCTCCAGAGCAATCTTTAAATTAAACTTCTCAATAAAATATCAGGGCTGAAGCAGTATTACCTCTACGTTTATTAGATAAAAACCTCACTATCACTGTATTAAAACTCCAAACTTTCCTGCTAACTATTCAGACTTTTTTTTTCTCACAGATCAGCCCAGCCGAGTTGAATCAGTCTAATGTGCTCAGTCATGTGTGCAAAATGTTAAAGTGCACATGCAAACAAACACACACGCACACAAGGATGCCAGGCTGACACTGTAAATAGCTGCTACACTTTTACAGTGGTGCAGGCCCCACAAGCAGAAGGAGATGACTTGGCAAAAAGTTAAATTCTGTTTCTTATTGCTTATGTCAGCTTAAAGCTATGATGCTAACCAAAGTGAAGAGCGGATGGTGGGCAGAACTGAACTGAAAACGAGAAATAATTTAAGTGCAACCATGTCATAACTGAAAACATCATCCATCCCACATCCAGTATTTGTGTGTCGTCTCGGAAAAAAACAGCAGGACGTAGAAAAGGAAATGATGGAGATAGCAGTCATGATCCATACAGTCCATTTTTTTTGTTACCTGGACTAATGTATTGATGTTTGGCAGTCTAACATGTCTGCAGATTGTAAGTGTACAGTAATTGCTACAATCGTGATCTATATTGTCATATAAAAGTCTTTTCTAAAATGTATAAATAACTAAAAGAAATATTACATAAGTTATATACTAACCAAATATAAACAACAACCATTGAAACAGAACTTTAGAGCTTTCTCATTTTAAAGTTGGACTTTATGTACAAGTACAATGCTACTCTCTAACACCTTAACCACAAACCAGACAAAGTGTATCATGTGGAAAGATGCTGCTAGATCTTCTAAGCCAAGGTCATACAGTTCAGCCTAAATAATTCCCCTCATATTTTGAATGGATGTAGCACGAGTAAGATTTTCTTGCTGAAGTATTCTCATCTTGTATACAATATAGAACATATAGATAATAGTATCTCTTTAAATAAGTACATAATCTATAATGCAGAATGGCCTGATATGGTACAGTGTGTTTTCCATGAAGTAGGAGGAATAGTTTGAGGAGAGATGAATGGAGGGATACAGACAGGAAAAAAATCAGAGATGCTAACTGAATAAATAAATAATATTCTTTCCTTTTTCTGAAAGATAAACTGGATCAAGGTGACATGCAGTCCTCCTCTTGTTCCCTTTTAAGTGATTATGTACCAAAAATTGGTCCTGGAATCACAAAGTGTCTGACTTCTCGCGTGAAGCTGGACAAAGTTGAGAGGGGTCCCATCCAGAGAAAGAGAGAGAGAAAAAAATCAAAGTAAAAGTGGTGTCCAATTTGTGCCTACATACTGTACGTACAAGTGCTTTGTTAGCAGCACAAGTTTGGTGTTCGACTTTGGCTGTAGCTTTTCACTGGTGACAGCAAAGGACCGACGGAAAATGCAGAGGGTCTGCTATTGATCTCAACACAGACAGCTCTTTATCTTTTGGTGTCACCAGGACTGAAAAAGATGGTTGGCTCTAGCAAGCGAAGTCCTCAAACACCCCGTGGTGCCCGGCGTGATGGTGGTGAGGGTGAGGGTGTGGGTGGTGGTGGTTGGGGAGGATCGTGTTGGCGTATGCCCCCTCTGGGTGACTCCGTGTCATGTCATTGGGCTCCTGTTGAAGGCACAACAAACAAGTCAGCTTCAAGATCCTGCTTCAGAGACTGCGCGTTATGTCAAATGTGACAATATGTAGACGATAATGTGCAGTGACATTACAACGGTACCTAACAATCTCACTTCAGACTTTTCAAACGCAAGTCTTTGCAAGCTGAAAAGACAGTCACATTTTCTCAGCTGTAGCTTATTACTGTTAATTCAGTGAGATGGACGGGTCAAAATTAAAAGTACTCATTATGCAGAATGGCTCCAAATAGAGAATATTATATGAAAAAGTAACTGTCAAACAAATGAAATGGACTAAAACATTCAATATTTCTCTGAAATGTAGTGGATTAGTAATATAAAGTAGCTTAAAAACAAACTCAGGTAAAGTACAAGTATGTCAAAATGTGAACAGCACAGTACAGTAATTGCTTGAATGCACCTTGTTAAAGTACACCACTGTCAGTATCTAACTTGGTAAATAGCTGTGTGTATGTTACTTTTAAGTGCTCTCATGGATTTTATACAGTAGATAGCTAAAGCCAGTTTGAATTGAACTGGATGCTTGAATGCAGTCTCTGTCAAATATTAATGGATTTCCCTGTAAATGCAGTGCTGCCCATATTCTAAAACCAATTTTCCACCTACATCTGCACTGGAAAGTACAATCCGATGTTCAGTCACAAACCTAATGAAAGCTGCAACAAAATGAATTGTGTTTTCTGTTCCTCTGGCTGACTCATTTAAAGATGAAAACCTTGTTATAGTTTTAGTATGTATTATGAAATTGAGAACAGTTATGGTTACATGTGGAACAAGAAGCCTATTGTTCACATTTATGCAACTTCAGAATAAAGTTGTGCAATATCAAATTCAAGCTCCAGGGGAGGAGGGATGTTCTTTACACAGCGGTTAAGACTAATTAGGAACAATAAATTCTTCATTGTTTTAGAAGTGGAGAAAAATTCATTTGCTTCTTCTTCGTTCTGAATTATTCTCTTGTAGTTTCCTAATGAAGTAACAGTGCTGCCGGCGAAAGTTATACACTCGGCATGAAATCAGTGCAACTCCATTTGTTCCTCTGCAGATTGTTTATGTACCTTTGCCTTCATTTCCTCCAGACCCACTGTTGCAACAGTGCTGGTCGGCTGCTTGCTCTTCTTCTCCTCTTTCTGCGGCCTCAGCAGACGTTGTAGCCGGTGCTTGATCACCTGCTTTCACCCACAGCGCAGCAGCAGGGGAGCAGGGAGGGCGAAAGAGCACAGATGAGCGAGGGAGACAAGAGATGCAGCAGAGTGAAGAGTTCATTCACTGTGATGTCTGCATTAAAGTCCCTCCCTCTGATTTTGCTTTATTCATGCATTTTTGGCAGGCAGCTGGCGGTAGGCTTGAAAGCTTAAAGGGGATACAGCTGAGACAGGGGTTAGTTTCATGATCAGGGGTTAGTGGCATGTCTTCAAAACAGAGCCGAGTGGATGTGTGCTTCTCCAGCCTGGAAATCAAATAAAACTCTTCACATGCATGATAAGCGCTAAGATTTTCACTGCCATCCCTAGATTTTCTGATGATTATGTCTGGGAGAACAGCGATGTGTACTAACGCACATATCACACATGAATAAATACACTTCATCAATACTGAGAAAAAACTGAAATAAACAATCAAGACCCTAATGAGTTTTGTAAATAGTTACTGTCGGTTGCAGCAGATTTCTTGCTGAAATCCAGAAGGACAATAGCCATTAATTATTGCCAATTATATTACAGCAAGTGGGGATCTTTCATTGTGATTGGCTGGTGTGTGTGGGGACTTGCACAGACACTGTACCTCATAGATATAATCCAGTATTTCTAAGATTGTCAGGATGCTGGCTCCAATGAATAGGCCCATCTGTCCACCAATGTCACCTGAAAAGGGAGAGTATTTAAGGAGAAGCACAATGGACATAATGCCAAAGCAGTTCCTGTTTGCTGCTAATGACAATGACGGCAACAAAAACAACACCTTTCTCTCCACTCCAGGCAAGTCTGTTTAAATATGCAGAGAAAAAAAGTGACAGAAATCTTACCTAATAATCCTGCAACATCGTATGCCTTCTTTTGCTCAATTGTTTCATAGTTAAGAGCTTCGAAGAAGATATCCAAGACTAGGAAGTTGTCTCTGGAAAAACAAGCAGAGGCAGACAAAGTGAAATACACTTGTGCTGTTTTTATAATTTACTGCAAATCCAACACAATTTGAAAAAATATCATTCCAAGTCATCTTTATGCTCACTGTAAATTATCGTGATGGGGCTGTCAGGCCTACAGCGCTTTACACGGATCCAACCAGCGATTGTGAGATAATGAGGTGTTTCAGGCTTTAACTGAGATGAGCAGAACGAGCACTGACAGCATGCTCAGTCACTGCCACGTCTCTGATCTCTCTGGATTTAGAAAGTCTGGTAATATTAAGTGTTGTGAGGCAGCATGAGCTCTTTGGTTCAGGCGTGTTTACCTTCTACCACATCTGTGGTGACAGTATTAGTCACTGAGAGGAATTAAAGTATAAGCAGACTGTAAGTGCATGACATTATAATCTGAATGTAAGTAAATGTTCCATAAAACATGTTGTGGGACAGGATTAAAAGTTAAAGCCCAGTTTGTGGTTGCCAGCAGTTACAATGTTCATTTCATCCTGTCAGTCTTTTACTATTATGGATAATGTTTCTCCATTAACATTAATGCTGCATCAATGTGTATGCTGCATTTTGCTGCTGTAAATGTTTATGGTTGAGCTAATTTGAACTACTTTGCATCGTGTTGGGTAATTTAATCTACAGCAATGCATCATGGTCTACAAGATCATCATATTTGTTTGTTCAAAAAGGCAACTTTTCCTCTTAGAAACATGTTTGACTGTAATCTGAA
>JAOXYL010000052.1:16895610-16918058 GCA_028564955.1 Terapon puta
CACATAAAAAAATGTCCTTTTTATTGCAGCCGTAATGCCTTTGAAACCAAGGCACCTTTGTTCAGTCACGTTGTCTGCTAGAGGAGAGTGAGGTCAGAGTCAAAGCTGAGGGTTGGGGTGTGCAGATATGCAGGAAGGGAGCGTCAGTTTAATATGAACAGTTCAACAATGGAGGCAGCACAGCCATCACACTCTAAAGTGACTAAATCACAATGAGGAAAAGTCATTTCAAAATATCAAGTCTACCTCCAGGTATTTGTATTACAGAAAAAAAGTCCTTATCATATTTACTGATTGTGTTTCCATTTCCCTTTGGGGGAACCTATTGTAATGAGAAAAGAAATGAAGGAAGATTGTTTCTTACCTAGCGCTTTGTCAACACAGTTGATTTTACTGGGAGGGCAGATATCTGCAGTTCCTGGAGAGGAGAAACAGAAAATGAATCTGATCAATCAGAAACAAAATGATCGGTGACCCGTGTCTGCTGCAATGAGGAACCGTGCCTGTGAACAACACTCCATAGCTTATTATTCATCTCTGAATGAAGGCAGGCGCATGGAGGATGACTTCTATCCACGGAGCCTGGGCCATCTTGGACGTCTGTCCTTGATTGCATTGAGAAATGGAGCATGCTGGCTTCACCCGTGAGGCATATTTAGAAAGTCTTTAAAAAACAATCAATGAGTCACTTCCTCATAGACAAACATATTACCCAGGCCATTAATGACAGGTATTCATCAGCAGAACAATTAATTGGCAGAGGTGTGTTTATCTGTGTGTGAAATTGTCATGCGGTTAATGTTTTGTGTAGGTTTTCTTCCCAGACACTAAGAAATATTAATTAAAAGGAGAGTAATGTGTGGTGATCTGAAGAGTGAGTCTATTACATTTTCACTTGTTCCTGAATAAAGTTAACTTATTCTGTTATCACTGTGGCCATATCCTTCTTTCTTGATGACTGGAAATGATGTGAGTAGTTTGAGACCAAATATATGATAAATAACATTGACTCAAGAAAAGAAACTACTTTAAATCATCTTGTGTATTTTAATTTTAGATTTTGAGTATGGAGGCAGGAGCTGAGTAGTGTCTCTGTATGCTGTCCACACATGAGGAACAAGAGCCACTTAAAAGCTCTTTTTTGGGTGGTTATCCAAATATAGAGACAGGCCCATACTGAGTACTGAAATATTCATCTTGAACCAAAGAATCCAGGAAAACACAGTTTTGCTTCTTCGCCTTACAGTTCACGAGTCATGGCAAAAAAAAATCCTTATAATAAAACAGCACACCTCCAAATCTGATCCCTTTATAAGGAACCATGAGGTGTTTTTTTTTGTCATATTCTGCTAACAAACACAGATGCATGAATATGCCACCAAAAACACAATCATCTCAGTGGTAACAACAACAACACCATGAAAACAGCATAAACAACAGTACGATTCAGTGCCTCAAAAGGACAAGAAACAAAAAAGGACAATAAAACCATTACAAAAGACAGAAAAACTAAAAGCAACAGACTGTGAACAAATTTGGGATTATGTAAACACATGCCTGTGACAGTTTGCTGGCATGTTAAGTGGACCAAATACTTGCTGGATTATGTAAGTGAGTATGAGAAAAGAAATGAATTACAAACAAAACTGTGACAGAAAACTGTAACACTGCTGCTGCTACACAGTGACTGCTGGGGAAAGAGATGGATCCTTTAAATTTTGCAAGGCACAGCGCTCCTATGTTTCATTGATACAGCCCTGTGTTGTCACATCCAGGCCATAAAAAGATTTTCAATTCGCTAGTTGACCTCATGCTCCCTTGGCAAGCTTTGGAACCAATTGCTCTCAGGAACCTTATGGGGGAATTTCAGCAAACTTAATATGCAACAATAAATTTTATTCACTATTGATAAGTGCAATGAAGTAATATGAGCTACCTGAAAGAGGCCCTCTCCTAAAGCTGGACTGGGCAAATGGCCTGGAAAAGCTTCCGCATTTATTATATCTGATATAATGAATATCATATCTGGTGTGATACATCATCACGGAAAGCAAAGTGCTTCTGCTGCTCTCCAAACACCTCTGCTCCGTGAACAGCCCTTACTGTCTATTAATTCAAAACTTTTCCACTCTGTAGCCCTTTTTTTCTTGCTTGTTTCATTCATTTAAAAAAAATGCACCATAAACGACTGTTTCTGAAAGAGGTGCAGCTTCTCCACATGGCTGATTGGTGGGACAGAGGGCTTTTTGCAGGTTTGGATCTGACACCCCCTATAAAGTGAAGGCAGTAAGATGTTTGATGTGGGAGTCAAGCACCATCTATGCTAGTTTTCCACAAAACTGCGAGCTCATAGGTTATTGAAACACAATCACAGCCTAGTAGCGAGGTAGGTGCTGTCACCCCGCAGAGCACACAAAATGATTAGACACGTGTCCGCTTCACGGCTTGTCAAGATCAAATGATTAGCTGTGATTTCTCTCCGCAGATCAGAGCACCCCTTTGCCGTGGCCATTACAGCTTGCAAATGGGAAGTACGACGTGTGTGACTGATATATAAATGTGTAACCTGAGCACCACAGTGTTTGTGTTTTACAGCCTGGTGAGGTGGTTTCCTTTGTCAAAACTCCACTGCATCGTTGCACCAGTGTGGGATTAAATTAGTATCAGAGCTTGTTGCTACCTCAAAACAAATGTATGGTGTGTGGTTTATACACATTCATCATGTCCTTGAGTTTTCAAGCTAAGTAAGGTAAAATATGGAGGTGATTCCTGCGTGCGCACAACATGCCCACTTATCAGACACGTCACTCACAGTTTGCAATCGGTGACTCAGCCCTTTGACTTCACGCGCCCCGGCCCTGGTGACGCACTCGCTGCGTGAGTTCACATGGCTTACTTTGTGTTTGTCCAACTCACCTCTGCAACATGTCCCCGAGCTGAACAGACAAACTGCGTAAATGTTGGAGCTACGGTGATAAGTGTCCTGATATAAAGGGTGTCTACCTGACACACACCTTTGTGTCGTGTCTTCTCTGTGCTGGACTTGGGACGGCTTGATTTTCATTCTGCTCGTATATTCATATCCATACTGATATGTTTTCATATTGCTTGATTCATTTTGTGTTTCAAAAAGTCTAAACAAAGTGTCACTTTGTCTGTGTGTACTTTGGCCTGAATTCAAGTGATACTGGAATGCACTCATGCAATGTGACACCTTGCTTGCTCATGTTCAACGGTCATTTGAGTTCTTACTATTTTTTCATCAAACATTATAATAATTGCTTATACTATCCAGAACAGCATTTAAAAAAGCTTCCTTTCATATCTAGAATTTGTCCTGATTATAAAAAACATAAAACACCACGTATGATTCATGAAACATCACTGTTTGTTCCCTGTCACATAATTATTTTTGTAATCAGGAGACATTTTAAATTGATTGTGCATTTGAGACAACCTATCATTGTGTAAACAAATGCTAAATGAATCATAGATAAAGGCAGGAATGCTGAGAGCTGTCTGCAAACCATCTACCAGTGGAAACTATAAACACGAGAACAACCAGGGCCAATAATAATCATCAATCAAGATAATTAATGAGGGAGCACAATGGAGCAATTCCCAAACAGCTGAGATGTATGAACAAGTGGATCCAAAAGTCATTGAGACTTTCATGTTGTCTGACGAGTCCCTGGCCGGAGAGCTGCCAGCGCCACTGAAGAGCATTCCACTCCAGATATCAAGCATCAAGGTCAGGCGTGTGGCAGCCCAAATTACATCTGTGCTGGAATCATTCAAGTGGGCCAAAAACAATGACTTGTTTTGCACAATGGGCCATCATCATGCAGATACCAGACTGGCTGGCTGCTATTTCAATTATGCCAGACCAAACAATTTTAAAAACAGAGGGAAATGTTAAGTCTGCTGTAGCACTGCATATGTACCAGTATGAGTTGTGTTACTTCATACATGTCCTGGATCATGACCATGGAGCTGTCACAAAGCATGGGAAGGATAGGTAAGGTAAATGAGAGGTGGGACGTGAGCTTACCGGGCATGTGCACCATCCTGCAGTTGCACACTCGCATGACCTCGTTGGTCTCGCAGAGCAAACGGCAGGCGCTGATGCTGTATGTGTCGTACCCTGGGAACTTCTCTTTGCTGGTGGAGCGGCAGTTCCCCCAGGGCTGAGGCAGGTAGGTCAGCTACGCACACAGAGATTTATTAGACCTCAGTCTGAACCACCAGGGGCGAATGGTTGCAGGGAGAACAGTAATCTGGTGGAGTGGGGTGAAGGGAGGAGGTGCCGTGATGAGGAAGACCTACCCTCTGCTCCTGACATGAAACAAAGGTCTGGAAACCCGGAGAGACGCCGAAGCCCAGCTGGTGGATGTAGGGAGGTTCGTCCTGACTGTGGATCTGAACTCGGATACCGGCCTCCAGGGACGTCTCATCTTCAGGATGAAACAGAGCGCGAGCACGGAGAGTTGCAAAGGGAGAGTACAAGGGAATTTCAGATGGCTGCCTCATCTGACAGCTTGGGCTCAGTTTGACGCTAACTGCAAACCATATTTCAGTCATGTTTGAAAAATAAGCCAGCAGGGATTAATATCATGTGATGGCTATAATGCAAGCACACATCCAATGTTGTGCATTTCATTCAGGATTTTTTTTTTTAAATTGCATTTTGCAGGTTGCAGGAATGCAATCTAAAAAAGTGCAATATTTACAGAATATGACCCAGAGAAATGGTTGCAGGTTATTTTATTGTTGAAGCCCAGCAGAGGTATCTCATGCTGTAACATAGGATGGGATTACAGTGGACAAATAGTTTTGAGGCTTACTTGTCTCTCTCCAGATCGGCAGATACTCGTCCTGCTGGATATCCAACATGATCTCTAGCCCATTTCCCATTCCGCCCTGCTTGGTTTTCCTGGATGTGGTCTTGTTACCATTGAAAGTGTAGCATTTCCCATATCTGGTGTAAACCTGGAAGAGAATAGATTCCTATCATGAACATCAATATAAACATGACTGTCCACACACTGCCTGTGACAAGATCATACTAGCAGTGCACTGAAATGAAGTCAGAGATATGGAGCAAAATATAAATAAACAAGCCGAGCGCCTGTCTGGGCAAGTTACTGAATATTACCCGCAAACCTCTGGATGCATTCTGCTGGCTCAGTCCCTCGTGGGCCTTGATAAGCTCTATTTGAATGAATTCCCAACACTCACCACACAAAGCCTGCACACTGCTGCTCAATAGTACTACCATCCCACTGAAATATCAAAAGGCATAAGCGATTCTTTAATCTTCCTTCAAAAGAAAACAAAAGACAATAAGAGAGAGGCCGCTTTAAATGAGCTATCACGTCACCGTCTATCAGAGGAACTGTCTCTGTGGGGGACACATCATCTCTTTGTTTATGCTTCTCATCTAAACTGCTGCAGTGCAGAAAATATCTACCTTAAAAGTTGAGTTTTAAAGGGACAATCTGCAGTCTACGTGGTAATGAAAAGGTTGTGTCTCATTTTAAAATGGAGTTAACTGTGTTTTCAGTTGGCCAGCTTGATGTTAACTTAACGTCCTACCTAGCAACAGCTGCTACCAGTGACAATTGTCAGTTTTAGCTGACAAAATTGACGATTGCTGGATAGAAATGAAAGGCTTGCTTTTGTCCGACTATTTGTGACACGTTAGACCCAATGTTTCTGAAATTACTAAGAATTCTGAAAGGTAAATATACCACAGTAATCACTGTGTCTGTGTAACGGGAGAGCAGCAAGCTTGGCAGACTTAAAAATGTTTCCTGAATGGCGTGTTATTATCATTCAGGTGTTTTGTAGAAATGCTAAAACAAGTAAGATTGCAAAACAAAAACATCAATAATTTTGAACGATTCTTAAAGTTTAAATTTCCTAAAGTCTTAAGTAGTTTGAAGGAAAATAAGCTTTGGGGAATGAAATGTTGATGATTTTAAACAGCATTAGAGTTATGAGCCATGCCGTGCCAATCCCTTGAACAAATCCTGAGATTGCAGCATTCTCCTCTAAATGACACACATTTACAACACATTATAATAAGTCTTTCAACTTTCAAGATTCATTTGTCCAAACGTCAAATAAAAGAGCACAGTGATGAAAGTATTGAAGCCGAGGAAATCACATGGCAGGAGAGGTCAACCGACAAGTCACTGGAGAAATGACAGTGAAATAACAATTGAGCTGAAAAGACTGCAGACATATCATTAAGGAGACACTGCGACGGTCCCCACATTCTCCAAAACATCGATGTCTCTGATCTGACTTTGATATCTGCTTGATCCACCTAATGAGCTCTGTGATGTCTAAATAAGGGATGTCGGTGGAACGACACAAGCTCTCATTTACGGACCACAGGGTGTATTCACATTTGAGATGGCTGAACAACAAATCAAAGCTACGGTTGTGGGGTTCAGTCGAGTAATTCCCTGGAACAGTGGGCAATTTCGCAATATCCACAACAGTGATTAGAGCAAGAAATGAGTACTGTTTGCAAAGGCTTGGTATTTAGAGGGACAGCTGTATTTTATGCAATAATAGACCTCAAGGCTTTTGATCTGGGCGTGTGTGCAACGCATGTTTGCATTGAGTGTGGGTGTGTTTCTGAATGCATTACAAATGCTGCCCTTCAAAGTGAGTCTTTGTAGAGCATTCAGTGAAATGGCTGCCACAATTACAACTCTCCTTTCAGGCACTGATGTGCTAAGGGGTCTTCAGAATGAAGATGTATTCAGTTCTTACCAGTATCCACTCTGCATTTTTTGTGTCTTTTGTAAATTGCAGCACCTTTCCAGCCAGTGTGATTAGAAAATGTGGGGTGGCAAAGAAGGGGCGGCAGCTTGGGAAGAAGTATTCGAGTGTGACTTTTGACTGACGTGTGCTATTAGGTTGAAATGGTTTAATCTCTATTTGGCTGGTGCGGAGCAGTTGAGGAGGTAAGCTGCACTTATCATTGATCCTCCCCCCGTTCATTGACACACTTAAGCCTCAGCAGGCAGACTTTATCTGATGGAGCAGCAACAGAGGCAAAGGAGGATTTTACTTTAGAAATGCTCAAAACACCCCGACCAAGTGCCTGGGTTCCGCTTTAAAACTTTGGGCTCCGGAGGACACCAGTGTGTTCACAAATGATGTCCCCGGAGAGTATGGCAAAGTTTTCCCATCATCTCACCCAGGAAATGGTTGCTGGCTGAGCTTCCACTGGTTTATTTCTCTTCCTCTGAACCCCCCACTCCTCTCCTTCTGCATCTGCAACATGATTGATGGAGCATTTTTCTCTTGTTACATCTTGCACCAAATTTAGCAAAGGTAACAGGGCTGACTTGGGCAATTCCCAAGTGGGGACTCGGTACTGCTGTTGACAAGCTGAAGCAGAGCAGCAGCATGGCAGTTACAAACCAAATGAAAGGGGGTTTTGTACTCCTCTGAGAAACTCAAGTTCTTTACAAGAGGAAATTACTATGGCACTTAATATACCATTGTTCAATTAGTTGTCATCTAGATCTAAAACAATATTGTTTCATTTGACAGAATAATACACATGTGTAACACCCAAAGTCGGTGAGTTAGGTCTGACCCCATGTTGTTCTTTATGTACTGTATTTACATAATATACGTTCGGTTCTCCATTTTGTGGTTCTACTATTTGAGGCTGGATTAACTATATGGCTAAATAGGCAACGGGTTCCAATGTCCTCAGGATCACCATGATCAGACTATGATAAATATTCTTGTATTAGTAATGGATCACATCACTGCTCGTATATGTGATAAAGTTGCTTGGTTGCAGGACCCTGAAACCTAAGCAGCTAAATTGAATTTTATAGAATCTTATTATTTACTCTTCTGTGCCACTACTTTGCTTTGAAAAAGCCCTATTGATTTGGTTTTACTGCCTGCAACTGTACTGTTTTGGTTCATTCTCTCCACTCATAAAGTTGTTTTCTGCTGCAGTAGGCAGCTGTTTTCAGCTAAGTAAAAACCAAAACCAAAACCCAACTATATGCTTCCTGACAAAGTTAGCCACTATCTGGTGAATGTATTGGGGAATTTAGAAGCTAAAGAGGCAGGCATCTTTCTCTGGAGTTAATGTAGTTTAAATGAGGTCCTGCATTTTTACCTTACAGATAGATTGTGTGTCAAAATATATTTTTTTTACACCTAACACATTTTCTAACACCATTATTTCAGATGATATTATGCTTACACAGTGCATATTCCTAAATAAATGTTTAAAATGACCCCACACTGACTCACACAGCAAACCAAGAGAAGCTTTGTATTTCAGAGTTTTTCAGAATTAGAGTAGTGGTTGGTTTCTGGGTCTTGGAGTGAAATATAATGAAGCTGCCATGCGCAGTCTGCTGTGTGCACTGTACATGATGGGCACTTAACAGAATACATACATAATGCAAAGATGGTGGGAGGAACGGGTGGCCTTTTTTACCCTGGGGCCATTTTCCTTGTTAATCAAGCACTACCGCTGCTACTTCAGTCCACTCTGTATCCATGACATCTGCTGAGTGTCTATCCTAGTAGAACAGTTTTTTTTCTTTCTTTAAATCAAGGCTCTAATGATAGTGTGTGTCTTATGTTCACACATTCATGCAAATCTGGCTCAACTTGACGAGACACTGACAGTATACATGCATTGAGATGAAGCTCTCATCGATGGCGGCAGCAAACTGGAAATACCCCTGACTTAATGTCCTTTGCATATACTGTAGCTCACTAGTTTTAACATAATAGTCACTTAAATGTCAATTCATTATGTGTCTTTTGCCAGCGTTTTTCTTCCAAAGTGCCTTGTTTCATTCTCTGTCTCCCCATGCTAAATGCATTACAAGACCAACCCCATACCATGTAATTCATAAGTCCTAGTGGGGTAAACCCTTTAACACCCTCTTTATGACCGTGATCTGACAGTCCCATGGCACTTTTCCTTTTAAATAACCTGCAGGAATCACTTCAGTGCTTCTCCGGAGGACATCCATTTCCAAGCAGACTGCGTGTCATCGGGTAGCTCTCAGAGTATGAGGAAGGAGGATTTGAATTCATTTACGGAGGGTGGTAGAATATGCCAGAGCACTGATTGGCAGTTGAGAACCATTAAGGCTGGCTCATGCAGGTTTAAGGTTGAGACAGAGCGTTCCTTGATTTAATGGCTTCATTACATCCTCCAAGCCGAAGGACTTGAATCACAATGTGGCATGAACAGAATATTTACATGGTTTTGCTGAATGTGTCCTCAGGTCCAATGCTGCATGTGACAGGCCAGTGCGCTACACTTCAAAATATAACAGAAAAAAAAAGTGGTGCAACCATCAAACATTAAGTTTGGTTCAATAATTTTCTTAACTCTATTTAATATACTGTATTGTTTCAAGGCAGCCTTTTCTAAAAGAAATCCTGGTATAAGCCACACTGAGCCACACATGGGGAGGGAAAATAGACAAAATGCAATTTTTGCACAAGCCATTTGCAGGAGAAAGCTGTTTGACAGAAAAAAAATCCTGCTTTCCTGGCAGAAGGACAAGGAATCCAAATGTCTAAATGTTTGACGACATTCACACAGCCGCTAAAAGTGTTCCAGTTCACATTTTTGTTCCCTCACACAGATGTGCTGATGCTTCCTGAGGGTCAAACAGCACAAAGTAGCATAGAGCCTCATTTTGTTCAGACTACATAGGTGGGTGATACATGCACTGTCCCTGCTAAACGGTTAAAAAAATAAATAAATCTGCTTTGCCATGACAATGCATAAATCTCACATAATGCATCTGAGACACTGTCATCATTTTGCCCCACCAGCTCTGGAGGACAAAGAGGACATACTGTAACAATGGAAAGCTAAAAAACTGCCTTGAAAAGTACTTAAGGAGACGCCTCTGTTTGATCAAAGCAGTTGTCAACGTGTGTCAGGAGGTAGATACAAAAAGAATGTGATGTCTCAGTCTGAGGGGTCTGTCTAAACAGAAAAAGGCAAAAAATGTGAGGAATGAGTCTTCAAAAAAGCCAAACTAAATTTATAGTATGAACACAGACCTGAAGTTCAGAGAAGTTAGGGGTTACATTTTTGTTGCATTTCTTCTTAGGACCTTTGCCCGCGATATTGTCCTAGTGCAAAGCTTTCCACCATGAAGAGACTGTATCCCTATCACATAGACAGATCACTGCACTTGAGCTTGCAAATAGCCAAAAAAGGGAGCAATAGAGGGTTATAGGGAACACCAAACTGCATATGAACTACTGCAAGAAAAAGGTAGAGGAGGAAGGTTTACAAATCTTTTGCTGTTATTTATAAGTGCAGTTCTATTCTGCTGTTGACATTTGACAACAAGAAGGATTAAGGGAAGAAAAAGAGAACCATGGCTCCCTCACCAGATTTCTGAAACATGTGTGGTTAAAAAAACAAACAGACAAACAAACAAAACTAAACAAAACAAACAAACAAAAAAACCCCACAGAGAAACCATTTTTTTGGGTATACTTGAAAAAAACATGCAACCTTCTCACAAAATTTACAGCTGCAGAAATAATCGGAGTGGAATAAAAATCTCAAACAGTGACAGCAGAAACAGATTCATAGGCTTCATTTAGATAAGATACATGAATCTGACACATGTACCTGATAAACTGCCACATCAGTGTATTTCCTTAGTTTATCCAACGCTCTGTGCAGAAGTTCCTTTAACAATATGCCTTTGGACCCCATCATGAGACATCACATCACTCCACTGTGGCAAATCCTTCAGGAGCCTTCAGAAAGCACAGACAGGGGTAACGGCAAGGCTGCAGAGATCCCAAACATTTTTAGCTCAAGATAAGGAAAGAAAAATTACAGCGATGTGTTAACTCAGCACACATGTCTGAAAATCTGACAAGGAGTGATAAGAACTCATTGCTGAATCTTTCTTCTCCTCGTGCGCCGTGGTTAAGCAGCATAATTCATAAATAATCCTCAATCAAATGTCAGGCAGATTACTTTTATCGTGGGTCAGCGCTTTGGGATCTCTTGCATACATACAGTGGGGAGTAAATACAAATCCTGCTAACATCGTAACCTCCCTGAACCCCCCTTTCAGAGAGATTCAGAGAATCACAGCTCAGATGCAAAGTCTGAACTGTGTAGAGTGGATTGTGAGGCTTGTGAGTCTGGCACCATTAACCTCCATCTCAGCGTTGGCCTCCAAACACAGCACTAGGGACGCACATTTGGATTGCCATTGAACACATTACACAGTTATTGTGTATCAATTCTGACCTTTATTGCACAACCGAGTGCCGAGATCTCAATGGTAGTTTAACACAGTCATTCAAGTGGGGTCATTACCGCGTGATCAGCAAGGTGCCATGATGGTTGGTCTTACTGTGCTGTTGGGCAAAATAACATGCTTAATAAATGTGGTAATTTCCTCAGATTTGTCATAAGAAATGTAAATGAATGCTGGATGTAATGAGCCCTCCCAGCAGAGCCTCTGATTAACAAGAAGAAAAGGAAGTGTACCCCTTTCTTATTGAATTTTGCACCGACCCACTGCGCTCACAATCAAACACTGAGGTGGGCTTGCACTACAAGGTGGTGAACCTACTTACTATCGTTTTAAGTAGTATGTCTGTACATTTTGCTCTCCTGTTCGACTAAATACCATACATTAAAATGATGAACTCGGCTCGTTTCAGTCATTAGTGTAGGAGTTCTGACTCATCTCTTCTCTGCCTTTTCTGCCCTCTTTCTAGTTTCCTCCGACAGAGCATCACAAATAAGTGGAGCACCAAAGGCAGAACAGTGCACTCAGCAAAGCTCTCTCTCTTCAAATGTTAGTATTCCCATTTTTTTTTTTTTTTTTTTTTGCTCTTCCGTCCTTTCCCCCCCATGCTGCTATTCCCCACATATCCGAGCATACTCAGCTAATGGAGCAGTGAGAGATGCTCTTGAAAAAGAGGTTGAAAATGGACAGGCTCTCCAGCACAATACAGTAACTCACAAATAGAATAGTCCGCCTCAACCAGTGCTCTCAGAGACGTGAAAGCTTCCTTTGAGCACGGCCTGCACTAACAGCACGACCATGGGCCCATAAAGGTGCTGTTTTATAAATGTGATTAGACACTACTGTCATAATGGGGATAATTCATTTGGATCACCACAGTGAGACAGGTCCCTAATCAGTCTTTATGTGTAATTGAGATGAATCATTTCCTGCAGCTAGAGCTCGCGCCTGGGTCCAGCCAGAATGGTAAGTAATTCTTGACCTCAGAAGTCGAACAGAACAGCGGCCATTAATTGTGCTCCATATGGAACAATATTATCCATTTATCTGTGTTAAAACGAGTCAACCCGTTTGGTGGTTTACTTGCCAAAGTGTGTTTAACCCTCTAGAAGCTGCGAGCCCCTTGATAATGGCTTCACTCTGGCGATGTAAATGTATAATCACTGGTGTGTTCAAGGGGTCCTGTCAAATTCATCTGAGTCATTCAGGATCCTCCCCGTCACACCACGCCTCTGGTTAAGCCAGGGTTATTTTTTGGCCTATGGTGGTTTAGGAACGATTTCAGGCTATTTATTCCACTCCAGAGCTTGAGGTCAAGGCTCAGAAGACAGGAGCACTGTACAGTAATGCTGAACTTATGAGCTAATGGGACTCTCAAGATAGCAAAGAAGCATATTGCCTGCTTTACATGAGCAAAGTACGCTTTACTTTTCCACTCCACCTCATTTTGTCATTCTGTAACACAGACACTGATCCAGCTGAGGGGAAATCTGTGCCGGGCACTGCACTTGCAAACAGTCTTGCCTTAGGCATTTGTCTTACGGGCAACTTTGTTTTTCTGAAGTCATCTGTATATTCGGGTTTAATTAAGGTAAAGGTAAAGCCTCTGTCATTAATACAGGATTTCATTTCCAAAGCTCTCAATCTAGCAGCACTCTCGACTTCTCTCAGACTCTGGCAGCCACTCCAAAACACAAACACTCCTACCCAACTGCCACTGAAGAAATGCCGTCACAGTTCCCTGGCCAAACTTTTATTTAGTATTCATCATAACCAAGACACCTGCTTGGTTGTTTTTCTTTTCCAGGGAACTCTGGGGAAATGATATCTGTTGGATTGGAGCCACGTGTTAGAGTTGATGAGACTAGCGGGGAGGGAAAGCAGGATCTACTATCTCTTGACATGAATCATCAATATAAAATATGGTGTCCCTTCAGGGATATGAGAGAGATACAGATGCAAATAAATATCAGCTGCTACCTCTTGTCATTCTGTGACAAGTTATTCATAACTGAGCATATGTATCAACATATACAAATGCTTGGGATTGCAAGTATTTTATAAACTGCGGCTGGTGGATGAGATAATGATAAAAAAACACTTTCTTCCCCCAACTTGTACCCCAGTGAGGCACGTCTAATGTCCTGGGACTCCTAATAACATGCAACACTTGCTTTATTCACAAGATGGTGCAATAAGTGCACTTACTTAGCCACTAACTGACTCACTGATACAAACCTTTCCCTTTTTGTGAGCGCCACAGTGAAACAATATTTTCCTCTCAACCGTGTAACATTTATGAGCGTGGGGATTCGTGTTTTTCATGCTACATAAATCATCCAAGTAAACAAGTCTGATTAGTGTTTTTGCTCAGGCGAAAGAGCTTGTTTTGAGTCAAAAGCAGATCTCACAGTCCATTAGACTAAGCTGGATCTAAAGCCAGGGCCCAAGGAAGTTTGGCAGACACAGGGGTTTAAACTGCACACCTAAACACGCCCAGTTTAATTTGGCCTCTAATCACCGTCCTCTCAAATGGCTGAGTTAAAGAAGGAGATAATGCGGCACTGGAACAAAGGGCCGGCAGATCGAACAGGAACTGAAATTCTCAGACCACTGATCCTGTCCTTGACTGACTCTGATCAAAGTCAAAGGAAGGGAAAAATTTTACAGGACAAAATGACTATATTTCTGCACAGTGTATCTGCGGGGTACTGATAGAGCCGATGATTAATTTAACTGATTACAATTCAGGTGGTGACATTTTTGGCATTATAAACTCCCTTTCTGGTGCTTATTCTATTCTGGAACAAAACCTCACTGGCCAATTCAACCACCCCCTCCCACATGTGCACACACACACACACACACACACACACACACACACACACACACACACACACGTACACACACACACACGCATACATCCCTGCAGCACTGTCACACAGATGAGTGCCTGGCATCACATTTCAGTTGTGAAAGCTATAAACCTTCATGAACAAAGCACTTATATTACTCAACAGTATAATTATTCCAGTATTTATCACCGACATATCATTTCTTTATAAGACATTCTGTTGGATCTCTCATGAGTAGGTTTGCACGTCTCTGTGCCTGAGGCTCATCTATCATTGTTGTTGCAACTCCTACTGTTTGCCAATGGAGGTCGATAAAGATTATAGATGATTTGATGCTCCTTTAATACCAGGTTATTAAGAGTGAGAGCAGAGGACCACTGTAATCCCTGTCTGCACATCAAAGACCAGCCAGATATCTGGCCTGCTATTAGTCGAGTGGCTGGATGCCACCTGCCCAGATGTTTGGCATGTGGACTCAGATTCTGCCAAATGGGGATCATGAGACCGCAGGACGCCTTCCAGGAAGCATCTAAGGCTCCCAAACTTCAAGGACAAAAAAGAAAAAAAAATAGGGACATATTTTCATGATAATCTATAAATCCTTTGATATTTGCCATATTTGCTGTTCGATGTCCATTTGGGGGATTGAAAAACATCTTTCAAAAGGATCGGTTTAACAACCTGCTAACAAGGTTATTGCATTTGCTCTGGAAACCTTTAGAAGTTAATGACACAGGCTGCCTCACATATAAATTTTAATTTTCCATGAACATAACAGTCACTTTTGATACCGTGCATCAGAGGCCACAAAGCTCAGTGTGGATTAGAAAGAGTTGATATTGGGCTCTGTATATCCCACAGTCGTGACAATCCTAGGCCTGTTGCCTGGGCTCTGACTGTCAGTTAAAGAACTTGCTTGTGATAGGGCCTCAAAATATTGGAAGGCTTCCTGTGGTTACAGCCACGACTGTCAATGTGCATTTGATCGCCTTGGAGTTTACTCACACTGAAGTTGTTTGTTGTTATTTACAGCCAGAGTCTCAGAGTGAGTCTGTGGCATTGTACACTGGGCTAAGCTGTGGTGGAGGTCGAGATGATAATTACCATTATGAGTCCCATTACTGAAACACGTCACTGACTGTCACAGGGGGAGCGGAGACAATGCTACATTCATGCCACACATGCAGTGATCACGTGGTCATTTTATCACATGAATGTCTCGAGACTTCAGCAGCTCTCGTGTGAAAAAGTGACAATGTGGTCCAAATCACACATGGTTAAATGCACATAAAAACCTGTCACATCTAACAGAAGATATTATCTCAACAAAATGGGTTGCCATGAAATGCCATACAGACATTTGTGGTCCCCAGAGGATGACACGTGATGACTTTGATGATGTGCTGACTTGTCTTCTAGTGACCCCATGAGGTTGATATGATTGCCGTTTAGTGAAATGGCTTGTTAACTATTGGATGGATTGCAGTGAAATTGGGAGCGGCCGACAGTGGCCTGAGGATTCGTTCTAAATACTGTGGCAATTCCTGACGCTTTGGTGCATAACCAAACTCCTTCGAAATGAACCAGTGCGGTGTGCCACAGTGGAAAATTTGCAATGCTAACAAATCAAGATGGAAACAGTGGTAAACACTGATGATGACTAATATGTACAGAAATGACAGACAATATAATAAATATTATATACGGCTACATTATTATTATTTAATAATAACCATAAACCAATTTTGAACCAAAATTTTTATCTTTTTAGCAGTTTGCTTCTTTTGCTGCATCCTTGAACAGTAAATTGAAAAGTTAATATTGCATGTTTTTTTTTTGTGTTGTGCCTTCCCACTGCAGCCAGATCCACTTGGTATTATCAACAATTGAGAATGAATAGTGTATGTAAAAGTGTAATTGTTAAAGGCAAAATATAAATGATAACTACTGTCACGGTCTCCTGGCTTCATTTAAATTGCAATTTGCTTTCAAACCGAGAACCCATTTTCTTTACATTTTTAAAGTGTGCAGGAATTGGAGAAAAAAGCATGGAAAGACATCCATAGACAACATTTAAGTATTTTTTAACACAAATATTGATGGGAAATTTGATTTGTCATCTGTAATGCAGACAGAGGTGTTTATGCTGCGATTCTACCTATGAGACAAGACATTAATATATTTATTTTTTCCCTCTGTGTGTCACAGGTGAACATAGCTTCAACATTTATAATATGAAAATACCAAGAGGCATGCATTTTTTAACACACATTTGCTCCATGTGGATGAATCTGTGTCAAATCAATTTCAAAGGTGGGAACCTCGACTTTGACCTTGTCCCAAGCTGCTCAGATTGTCACTGAGTTCTATTAATGCGACTCAGAGCAATTTCGTTGCACTTAACAGACACAAAGCAAGCCTTGATGCCTGAGGTGACAAGCACTTTTGCAGGCAGAAGTGAGATGATATCATGCAAATGATTTACGTAGCTGTAATATCTAAAAATCAATGCATTTCAAATAATTATCAGACTATTTGAATTACAAGTCTTTAAGGGTTAAGAGTGAAGCCATACAATTAATTTATCATATTAAATATGAAATCATCAGGTATGCAATATTATTTCCGTTGCTACAAGGTCATTTTCACCCTCCCAGCACACACACACACACACACACACACACACACAAAATAGGCTCCATTACCTGAAGGTAGGAAGCAGCTGCAGTGTGCTTCTCCTTGTGCCTTTACAGCACGTGTTGTATCAGTCAGACTCCAGTCAGGCACTAAAAACGCATGACTTATTATAACAAACAACAAAGCTGTAAACCAAAAAGAAGAACTGTGACTTCTGCAACTCCTCTCCAGATCTATAATTCACTTTGACAGATGTCAGAAACTGAGCATGTTTATTTTAGCCGCGCTGCGACAACAAGCTGCAAAATATACCTCTGAAGACATCAGACACCTTAACATCCTGCAGTCTGTGAATTCTGTGCCGTACATGACTTATCATTAGCGAGCGCCGACACCACTGAGATGACTAAATTATGATTACAAAGCCCCATGCATCAGAGCCTCTTTTCTGTGACGAAGGAGGGAAGGCCCGCCCGATTCTACACCAAGCGTACTTTCGCCCTTCAAAAAGAGTCGATAGACTTTTTAAACATGAGCAGCTGACTGCAAGTGAATGACAGTAAGTGCAACAGAGAAGAGCAGGCCTTACTGTTTGCACTCAGACACCCCTCAGCATAATCACATTGGTTGTCACCATGGCTTGAACAGTAAGTCAAGACTTCATTTCTAAACTGACTCCGGCAACATTTCACTGAGGAAAATAGTCAAACTACATCTTTTTTTTTCCGCCTGGGAGAAACAGAAAAAGCAGACAGTGAGGCGGTGAAATGAAATTAGTATGGCCTTTGACTCGGTGGCTTAGTTTGATAAAATTCTGCTCACTGTCTTGCAGCTCCACCAAACAGTGGCAAACAGAATGTCACTAACTGATCGGCACAGCAGTCAATACATCAGCGTGTGCATTGGGATGAAGAAATCAATGTCAGTGCATTCCCGTGCCTCCTCCATCTCTGCCAGTGAGCCCTCATACAGGGATGGAAAGCCATCAGCAGAACCTACCCAAAGGGGATAGCGCACACCCGATATTGATGTTTGAAGGGTTGCCTTGGTGCCAAGAAAGGCCCTTGTAAAAGCCATGGTAAAGGATTACCCAAGCAAGCATGTCCTCCTTCAGCGCAGCCGAGAACACTAGTTTCCACCCTTGGTACCGTTTTGAAGGGTCATTTTTAAACACAGCGAGGGATGAAACAAACAACGAGAGAAGCTAGGAGGGGCCATCCATCACTCCTACTTGGCTCTACCCTGCTGTTTGTTGAGCTGGAGATAAAGTTGGCCTTATCTTCAATTAGGCTTGGTCAAACATTGTTAAGGCCCAATCTGTAATGCTAAACAAAACAAACAAAGAGGCCCATCTGGCATACGCGACATTTTTTATTTTCGAGTTGACTGACAGAAAATATATTACACTGATAAGAAGTGTACTTAAGGATTTCATGGCTCTGAAACCACAGCTGCATCTATGTTATTAGTATTAGCTACAATATTACCGCAAGCCAAATCAACCGTGTGGATCAATGGAGTTTCATCTCTCCCGATCGATCATGTCTTATTTACGCATGTAAATCTAAATCTATAAATCTATGAAGAAATGCAAATAATTCACAGTTTACGATGCTCAATTTTCTACATTTACTCTCACTAAATGCGGTTGTCATAATTCACAGCATTACGGGTGTCTGATGAATGCGGATTAGCCTGAGACAGAACGTGATATTCTGAAATGATTAAAGCAAAAAAAGGGGTTTTTTTTCACTCCAAGAGCAGAATGTCTCCAGCAGGCTACTCCTCCGGGTCCCGTGTCAGCTGAGAGGTTTGTTGTTGAGGTTTGAGGGTTGTTGCATGCAGCTGAGCAGATAAGATTGATGTGCCACTGCTCTGCCAAACAGACAATGTAATTAAAGTCATGCAACCACGGCCTGTACCATAAGCGAGGCACATGTAGCAATGTCCCTGTTCTCAGGTTATTCCCTCGAGTGCTTTGACATGTATTCTAAAGTGTTTTGTCTCTACATGAAGACACATATTGTTTAAAATTGACAGCCTGTTATATCTGGGAATATATATCTGTTGTATATCAACATTTATACGAAAATAATACAAACTTTAAAATGCAACCCAGGGTCTAGGGGCTTTTACGTTTCAAATTATGTGGTTCCAATATATCAGAATATCGACAAACCCAGTATAGTGTTACTATGGGGGAACACAGGAAATTACTGATTGGGATCACTAGTTGTAATTGTGATGTAAAACAAAGCTCAGATTAAATCCCTGTGCCACAGACACTGCCAACTATTTTTTTTTTCATCCAGAGGAAATGACAGACAACATGACACACACACACACAAAGCTGAAAACAGTGCTATCTTTCCTGGACATTTACCACACCGCATGTGCTCAACCTGAAGCAGCTAACTTTTCTTTGTCTGTCGCTGGGCCGTTAGCGCACAGTCGTTTTCCGATAAAAACAACTTCAGAAAAGGGTCACTGAATGTAAGCTAGGGTCTTCATAGAAAGAAAAAAAAAACAAAACAACAACAACAAAAAATGGGACAAAAACCCAAAGCAGGAAGTAAAAAGGAAGTATATTATAAGCCTCACCACAGTCCTGCTTCAGATACACATGAGGAACACACACACAGAGAAACAGTGTCCTATATTCTTTGTATATTGACCTGCCAACCGGTATGCAATTTAGCCAAGGCTGCAAACAACATTAGTTGCAGGTTTAGTATCTTGAATAAAAATAGATTCATAGCAGTCTAGCAGCGGTGCTGGGACAGTAAATTATTGGTGCTTTTATTCTCGTGAAACTGCACATAGTCGATGAGTGATCGTTTGTAGATTGGTACAGCAGAAATAATGGCGGACTCATACTGGCGCAGGTCATTATGTAGGGCAAGAAAAACCTTGTTAAAACAGATTTCCTCTGCTCTCCCTCTTAGAAGGTTAATCTGACAAATGAGGTGATGACATTAAAATCTGATAATTAAGGAGCAAACAGGCCATTTTCCACAGTGAAAGGCCCCTTGATAAGACTTTAAAGACGAAAAGTAACAGAGGAGCAAACTTTGTCGGATCTTTCCAGCGCCTCTGCACTGCAACACATTTTTATCACCTCATGATTTTAGTTTATTGTAAGACATAAATCATCTCTGTATCATACCTGAGAACATCCACATGTTTGTTTTACCCATGAGCTGTGACCTCAATACACCAAACAGTCTTTACAGAGGACCAAACCATGGGTATAAACAGATAAATATGAGAAGTTGACCCTACTGAAATCCCCAGTTTAATTAATGCCAGGTCCCCTCTCTGTAATTTGAAGTCTCCTTTATTAGAAATTTTAAAAGTGCTCTCCCCAGGGACACTCTGAGTCACAGGGAAATTGTGGCACAATATGTTTTTAATTTCCCAGGAGGTCCTTGCACAGCAACTATTTAACGATGAAGCAGCTTTGCTGAATGAAACTAAAAGGTATGCTTTTTTTCTTTTGTCATTATGACTAGCCCTTACATGAAATATGCTGCCTATTTGCATGTTCCTCTCATGCTCTTATTCAAAACTACTTACTCTCATTTGTCCTCCACTGAGACATGCTCTGTAGTGCTGCTGCATCAGAGTACAACAGCTCAACTCCATCCACACTGAGATCACATTAAAGAGTTCAAAGACAAAGAAGTACACAGCTAATCAGAATGCAGCATTTTCACAACTTTTTATGACACTTCTTTGTGACCAATTGCTAGTTTTATGACTTACTAAATTCTTAAAGCTTCAAACTAAAAAAAAATAATGATGTGTAAATTGGTTACTGGGAAAGTTGTAATTGTAGCTGTTGTCTAAAATAACAGTTTCAGTAGGACAACCATGTGTTAGACATGTACAAATACTGGTTTATACATGCAAGTTTTGTTTTATTCACTTCCATGCATGGCAAAATATGTTAAGTCAGTGGTGTTATCATGCAACTGTACTCAATGCTATTCAGTTATTTAGTTATTTATTTAGTTATTTTTGATTTCCTTTATTTGTCCCACAATGGGGAAATTTATGCCGCACAAAACACACAATGTAAATAGACAGTAAGAAATGCAAGACAGAGTAAATAATAATAATATTAATAATGAAATATATAATCTAAAAATAAGTATGAAATAATAATAAAAATCAAATCAAATCAAGATAAAAATACATGATATTTTGTCATTTTAGGTGTATTGTGTATTACTTAAACAGCATTTTGTCCATGGACTAGGATGGATGTGAATGTGTAGAGCAAATAACCCAAAGAAAAAACAAACTACAAAGTTGGATGATAAACTTAAAATTCCATAAATAATTTGAGCATCAACAATTACAGTAATTATTTATGGCAGTATTTTCCCGTGCAAAGGTCGCTTATTCCAATTCCTGCACAGCAGAAGTTAAAAGAATGGATATATCTTGCTGGTACTGAAGCTCTCAAAGCACAACCTTTTGCAGGTGCTCTCTGAGATACTCAGGGCTCTGTTGTTCTGAATATTACATACACACTCACTTGTAGTTGTACAGTGCAGTGCGTCAAGGGTGACAACTTTTTTCTGACATGAGCCCTGGGGTTCAAACCCGGAACAACCCAGACCAAGTTGTTCTGAGAGATGGAGGGTATTTTCCCAAACATACAAACCAAGTGGTCAAAGTAATTCAAAACCACAGAGCAGCAAAACAAATAGTTTTCTTCCTTCAAGACTTGTTTAGAAAGGTTTCAGTATCTGGTAAAATATGTCTAAGTCAGTAAGAGATTCGAGGTTAATCCAATTAGTGTTTTTCCACTGAATTAAGGTCTCATGGTCTCTTTTTCACTTCAGCACAGTTATTTTGAGGCTTCTCGGGCAGTATTTCCTGACCTTCTCTGTCACACACCGCCCCCCACAGCCTTGTCAGTAAGGCTCAGTTATCTTTTCAGAAATACAAAATGTGACTTGCGTCTGATGTTCATGTTGATGATCATTATTAAAACAGAAAATTATTACAAATACACGCCACCCCCCCAAAAAAAAACAACAAAAAAAAAAACCCAGCGCTTTCTGTCACTTTAATGAGGTTCCTCAGATTGTTTGTCTTTAAAATTTTTCAACTGTAATCAGGCTGCTCTCCACACTGAATCTGTTCTTCTGCTGTGTTTTGATTTGGTTCAAGGCCGAGGAAGTCACTTCACACAAGAAGCAAGATCCAAAGGATAAGGGTTCATTAAGGCCATATTTCCCCAGGTCTGGACACTGCGACAGTGTCTTGTCTGTATGTTTAATCTTTAGCCCACAGTCTGAGGGCACATCCATCAACTGCTTCCTGCAGTGTAGGAAGTCTGCTGCTGCAGCTTTCAGTCCTATTGAAAGGGTTCCTCACCAGGTCCAGTTTAACAGATGTCCTGTCAATATCACTCAAATATGACTTCAGCCCTCTGTATGTGCTCAAAATTGCACGTTTTCACTACAGGAGTTCTGTCTGTCTGAGTCCACAGGCATGAAAATATACAGCTCGTATCAGCTATCCATCCATCCATCCATCCATCCATCCATCCATCTAGATAGATAGATAGATAGATAGATAGATAGATAGATAGATAGATAGATAGATAGATAGATAGATAGATAGA
>JAOXYL010000052.1:16919079-16929182 GCA_028564955.1 Terapon puta
GATAGATAGATAGATAGATAGATAGATAGATAGATAGATAGATAGATAGATAGATAGATAGATAGATAGATAGATCTGAATCAGAGGCCTAAACAGGGTGATGTCCACCTTTTCAGGTGAATGATGCAGTGAATAGTTGTACTTCCTATGAAAACGCCCAAGAAGGCCATGCTCTCATTTGATCAACAATGCTGCTCAGTTGGTATTTATATAAATGAATGTTTTCCTATTGAAAGACTGCAGCCCTTGAAAAAGTTGTCTTTTGGAACATGTCCTCATTTGCAGTTCCTCTTTATTTGCAATACAAAATACACACTTTCCTTTTTATTGTAGGTTATATGTTTATAGACATCAGTACGTCATCATTCACATAACTTAAAGTAGAATTAGTAGTTGTTTAAAATCACTTTTAGTTATATTTGCTAAAACTGTGTCCTGAACAGAGAACATGAGACACATTATCTGTGGAAAATGGATGTAAGGCCAGATAAACAAAAACGGAATAACCAAGCAACAAGAGAACAACAGTTTCAATGAAGGATAAGTAAACACAGGAGGAGCAATGAAGAAAACCAAGTTCAAAAGTGACGGAGACCGAGCTGCTCTGCAGGGGCTTCATAGGTGAGCTGGTGTGTGGAGTAATTAGAGAAGCAGCTGAAGTGTATACTTCTTCTAATTCTTCCATTTTTTAAAAATTCGATCACTTTTAGTCAATAAGATGATTTATAACAATGAGGAGATTCTTCTAATATTGGAGGATCTCTGATATACCAACTGGCACTTTAATCAATCCACATTTGTATTGTGGCTTCATTTCACAGGTTAGAGTTTGAGGTTAGTTTTAGTGGTGTTACAAATCATACTGGAAAAACGTCTTGAAGTATGCAAGTTGCACATTAGCACTGTGGTATGAGTTAAAATGAAAAGGTTGAAGATCAACTTCATGCAATTCGGTTGCATATGTGATTTCATTTCACTCCTACTCACAATCATAAAAACATACAATTTCTGTTTTTATATCAGCTTCTATTCTGTCTATTCTTTCCACTTTTACTGGAGACAGCACTGGTGTGTGCTGTAACACTGCCCATTAAAATATGCTTTTAAGCTTTAAGAAACTGCTGGGATAAGGATAGAAGTGATCTAGCTTTGTTGGACATCGACCATGCCGTGCCTGGCTATTTTTTTCTTCAGTTCAGCATCTGTGCTGGTGTGACACACAGGACAGTGTCAACACATTGCAGAGTCAACACACTGTCAGGCCTTGTGGGTTTTGCTCCCCAGTGGGAGACTTAAAGTAGACAAAGCACAGCGGACAGCTCCAAGTACAGCACTGGTCACTGCCATGCCAGTTCTTTCACCCAATATGCTGTTTTTGAGGTGATATCAGATTTTGTGATCTTGAGATTTCTAAAGTTTCTCTCTGAATGTAGAAGGGTAGTCCTCAGCCAGAGCATGGGGAGTTTTTTTGTTTGTGGCTTTGATGTTGGAGCTCTAATGAGAACATATTACTATATACCTGTTGGGAAGAAACACACTCAGCACATCAGTAAGCTGCTAAGCAGCTGTTTGAAGTGCCCTTGCCGGTTCCCTTTGCTTCACATTTTAATGTGGAGAGATACTGTCTTCTAATGTGCTTGTAATATACTGCGTGTTCTTCACGATGACACAAATCAATAGATATACTAATCCTGGTGTATCCAGTGGGGCATTCTCTTATCCTGCTGGATTTTCACACACTAACTTAGAAATCCGTTGAGTGGTCTTTAGGGCAAGTTTCTTATTCCTGTCAGAAGCAAGAGGGATTATGTACGATACTTAAAGCTTCACCCACTTAAAGTTCAACTTTTTTCCACATGAGGCAAAAAGAGAAACTAAAAAAAGGCCAGTTTTACATTTGCTGACACTGTGGGATGTGATAAACAAACCTTAAAAATGGGGGTGTGCAGAGATTGCCCCATCAAACTGGCAGATAAAATGCCTTCTGTTTTCTTTGCTTGTTGACATTTTCCAAAATCAGTGTTGGAAATGGAAGAGATTCTTTGGGTGTGAAACAGAATCAACAACAGTCCAGTTGAGCCGAGGAAAAGGGGAGCAGGGGAGGGTTGCAGCTCGACATTCATTGAACGAATGGGTTAAAGGACTATCTGCATCTCCGACTGTGGCAGACTGCTGTGCACCGCTGATAAAATCATATTTCAGCCATTCATTACTGAGCGGCATCAGTACACCTGGGTGGTAACATGCTACTCTGCAGAAATAGGTTTAGAAAGCTGAGTCTATTGCCTGTTTTAATTACTGTGAGAAAAGTATAATGTGCCAGCAATGAGTGGGTGAGATCCTTAAGTTCAAATTGCAACTTCTCTCTGAGTTTGACATGGTACTATTTGCGTCATCGTGAGCAATCAGTGTTCGTTTTCTTGTCCAAATAGAAAAAATGTGAGCCATAATTTCCAGCACTAGTAGCACTCGTATTCTTGGTCAAGCACTGCTTTTAGACAGCCTGGCGATTACACTTATAACAGAATATATTTGACTTTAATCCACTCCTGTGTTTGCTTCAGTGATCCTCTTACCAGAACTTATTCCACATTAAGGGTGTTTAGAGTTGACATGTTCCTGCCTGCTCCCTCCCTCCATCAATCTATGACTCCAACGCTGCTGTTTGTTGCTATTTTGAGAGTATCCAAAGAGGATAAAACGAGGCACCTGACTGATGGTAAATTATTCCCCCCAATCCTTGAACTGTGCGTCAAAGCTTAGATTTATGACTCAACTCACATCTAAGAGAGCTTGATATCCGACATTGTCACAGAGTAAAGAGTTGGCGTGTAATTGAATTGAAAAGCACAAAGCCAGTGTTAGATCGCACTGGAAATTCCCAAAGCCGGCAGATTTGAAACCAAGTCACGACCCCGGTAGCCATAAGTGCCATCCAAGTCAAATCCCAGTCGCTTGCATGTGTCTCTCTCTGTCACGCGGAATCCAAACTCCCCCATCAATCGTGGCGGTGGGCGACACGATCCCTGACAACTTTTCACATCAGTCTGGGGATTAGAGGCATAAGGTTTACGCTGGCCTTGCCAGAATCCAGGATAACATTTTTTGATTCAGCAATTTAAACTAATTTCAAGGCTGGCTCTGCAGCAATTTTCTGGATCAATGGAATGTCATAGCTCACTTGGTCACTAGCCCTCTTATCGCAGGTACCTAACACAGGGGGATGCTATGCTAATTGCCTGGTTTGGAGTGCTGGGGATCTTCAATTCCTGCATCTCAGGCTGTTGTCTTACGGACGGAGCCAAACATTTTGCTATGATTGATTGTGATTGTTACCTGCCAAACAAAAGCCTATACATGCAGAGACAAACTGTTTTGTGTTGCTTGCACTAAATTGTATTTTCAGTGAATAGCACTATTATTAAAATGCTGCAGGAAAATTCTGATTTGGTGAAGACTGGAAATATAGATGGGTTAGAAAAATGCAGAAATATAAAATGAAATCTAGCGTAAGAATAAAAAAAAACTGAGTTGTTTCAAATGTAGTTTTTATATAATAGCAACATAAGCCTTGGGCAAAGATACTTGAAATGCATTGACTTCTCAATGAATACTGACTGAGGCAATGTTGTGCCAAACATATCATGTAAATGTATACCACTACATTTTAGTAGACTCGTTAAACATATAGATTTTTGATTGCTATCCAATAGGCATGAACCCAGAGAAGTGGACATGCATTGTTGAAGTGTGGCTGGAGCCTTGAACAGTGGAGCATGAAATAAATAAATATCTGCGAATCATTTCGATAGTGTGGCTTCAGGGTGGCACAGCTGAGGACATTATCTGTTGGACTATTTATTGGTGCCTCTGGCTCCCCTTATTCCTTTGAACACGAGTAACTCAAATGTTGCAACTGAATCTTCAAGTTATCAAATCTGGCAAGTGAAAAGAAAGGGAGTAGAAGAACAGACAAAATGACAAAAATGGCTGTAATCTGACATATTCAGCACTGTTTCTGTTTCTCGTTATTTCTGCAGACATTTTATTTTGAGTCTGGCCCGGGATGAGACCGTAAAGCATTTTGGGGTTGTGTTTTTTTCTTTTCTTTTTTTTTTTTCCTGGCAGGTCCTGTTCCATTTCCTTATGTTTCAATCGCCAAGGACAGAGTAAAGCCACATAGGGTTAAAAAGCAATTTCCCACATCATGACAACTGTACAAATGTATGGTGGCAAATGTTGGAGGAGAAAAGGGGGAGGTGGGGGTAGATAAGGGGGTGAAAGACACCGTGGTGGCAGTGGTGGAGTAGAGAGGTTAATCCTGCTGTTTAATCTGTGGAGGTATGGGGGGGCCTTATCTCTGCCGCCTGCTGCCGTTGCGCTCTCCTTCAGCATCCAGCATCCCCGACTGTCTGACATCACTCAGCGCTGGGTAGTGGTGGATGGGGGAAGGTGAGGGGGGTGAGGGGGGACAAGCTAGCTGCTGCTACATTAAGCGTCAGTGCTACCCTGGGCACATACAGTACACATGCCCTGTCGTGCGGCTCGGCGGCTCGGCGGCCGCCGCAGAGAGTTGGACGCCGCTGATTCTGTTCAGCATCCTGTGGGACTGAGCGCTGACAACTTCCATTTCCAGATTTGCTTTTGGTGAAACTGGGATGAGGAAAGAAACCAGCGAAGACACGCTGGAACTCATTGGCCTGCTATCTGACAAGCCTGTTGGCAAACCGAACAGCTGTCAACTACCCTCAGGCAGCAGAGAAACAAGTAAAATCCCATGTGGGCATAAATTTTAGCAAGCACGCCTCTTTGTAAAAATGAAACATGGATATTCATATTCGTCAAAAAAGCCACATCCCGCTGCATCTTAGCTCATGGCTCTGATCAGTAGTGCACAAAACAACTGACCCACCTCCAGGAATAGAGACAAGAACACAGACCTCTAAATATTTTGACGATTCCACTTGACCTTACAGCCACTGTTTCAGATTTCAGCCTTGGAACCAGCAAGCTTTCCTGGAGGGCTCCTTATAACGAAAGGAGCCTTGATGACTGAAAATGAAGAAAGGCATAACTGTGTCGGCTGATTTAGAGCAGCAGAAATGATCAAATCAGCATAAAGAGGGAGACAACATTGGTTTGATTTATCTCCTACTGGCTATTCTTGTATATCCTCCTCCTTAAAATAACCTTACAAAATCTGTCTGTTCCTGTTCACTTCATTGTTGTTTTTATCTACAATTTTACATTCATTAATGATTTCCACACCTCTTTATACTATGTTTCATTTACTACCACTGTTTTTAAATTCATCTCCCAAATTCTTATTACTCAGTGAAACCGACAGGCTGATGTAAGACTGTCTGAAGTGATTTATTCAGAGGTGTGACAAAGCTTTAAAAAAGTTAATACAAGGCAGCAAGTTACAAACAAGTGATTGATGTCTTTGTCTATATCAAGTTAAGGTAGAGGGAAAGCTTTATACACCTTTAATGATAACACTACCAGAGAGCTCACAGCTTGTTTTACAGATTCGTGTTTTCAGCTGCTAAAAGTGAAGATTCTCTGTGGAGGTTACAGCGCAGTTACACGGGCAATTTCTAGTATAAACCAAATTTTTCATATCACTTCCTGATGCAACAAGAGGAAGAGTTACAAGTGTTGGCAGGAAAGATGGCCTGTTTTGGACTTTTGGACCTAATTAAAATGACCTGGCATCCACGCTTTCCAAACAGTATATTCATGCAGAAAATGGGCAACCCTTAGCTATGATACTGAAGGAAATAAACAGACCAACAAAACAAATTCGCATCCTAAGCCTCAGGCTACAAAAACAATTACCAGAAAATCCATTTATACATATATAGCTTCCTATTCTTTTAATGACTCTATTAATGATAACACTGCCTTGACTGGCCAAGGTCCAAACTCTATTGTCCGTTTTTTAGCAAAATGAGAGGAAACATTGTCAGAAACTGCCTGTTGTCTTTACAGAGCAAATCTGCAATAAAAACAGCAATTTTGCATCCGAATGGTGGACAGAGAATTTGGACAGGCCAGTCGATACTCTAATCTAAATGCCAGAATCAGGAAAACAGGTTCCTGCTTGTATCTGACTATAATTTCTAAAGGTGAGTCACTGACAGTGTTGGTTAGGTAGATTTGACAGGCTCAGATTGTCAGAGCCTTCTCATAAAAATGAGATTTGGAGATATGAAAATATGTCCTCAGTCCTAGAAAATCCCTTAAAGTACCGCTGGCGTCCACAAAAGCCCCCGAAACAAATTTTAGGACCAAATGTTACTTTAGCTTCTTTCTTCCTGTGTTTCCACTGCATCTGACAAAGTGTTTTAAAGATTTCCTTTAGATTAAAAAACAAAGAGATGTTCATCACTTTGGTATGTGATGACACGATGACACTGTCATTAAGATGTCTCTGGACAGGACATGAGCAAAAGTGAAAAGGGAGATTAAAAATACCAGGAAGACAACAGCTGTCTTAAAATGGGACTGGCCTTATCAGGAAAATTACACCATTCCCCGTTGGTTCAAACATTTTAAAGCAACAAAGGCAGCAGAAGTGTGATGTATGTTTTCAGCCACAAAACATCATAGGAAGTAGGGCAAGAGTTCTTCTGAAGCATGTTTCTTCTAATCACAAATGTTTTTCTTGGTTTTTCGTTCATTTTTAGTTTTAAGACACATTTACAGTCACAAATACTGACTATTATATTTTTTTTATTTTAAAATTTCTTTTTACTTTCCCAAGAGCACTTAATAGAAGACAATAATGACCAGACTAACTGGCAAAATGTGGGATGATATTTTAAGTATTTTAATTGAGGCAACATTGCATTTCTTCCTCTGTGGTAAGCCCTTGCTAGCAGTCTTAATGCACAGTTGATGGCTAATGACAGGTGTATTAAGTGATCATGGGATTTTAATGGCCACTTATCCCTGGCTGTCAAAGGCAGAGTCTACAGAAAGCTGCTGCGAGCTGCTGCAGCAGCTGCCTGTCTGCCAAATGGGCAGCTTTTTGCTCATAGTCCCTCAGTTTCTCCCAAATTTCTTTCGATTTTGCTCTCTTCATCCAACTGAAAGACACGCTCATTTAACTCTACAGAACATCTGTGTTATTGTTCATGAAGACGCTGATGAACAAAGCAGTTTCAACAAACCTATCATTCCTTTTTTTTATGCTCATTGACAAGGCAATGGATGTGGACATATTTATAACATGCAGTGAAGCACAATGTCTATTAGTTCATCATTAAGCTAATCCATCCAGCCAGCATCCGCTAATCCCTCTTTTCGGAGAGGGTTATCTGATTCAGACCCTGCAAGCTGCTGATAGCTGCAGTTTTTAATGATCAAAAGTGGCTGTTAACATAATCAGCTGTCAGCGTATTTACATTTCAATAACAAAAGGTCTATCAGAGCAAAGCAAAGGATTGCATTTATATCCTACTTTTAGAATATTTACATGTAAGCATTTGTGTTTCTGAAAGTGTCTGCGCTGTCCTTTAATGTATCTGCAGAGACAGCGCACTATATTGCCTGAATGTAGGTATTTCTTTACATTAGAGGAGCAAAAAAGAAGCAAGTAATGGAGCGTTTTATTTTAGTGTTTTGACGTGGCAACTTGTTCTAAAATAATGAGAAGGTGAGATGAGGAGGCTGACAGTTCACCTTTGAACCGTGTATCTAAAAGAGAAGAGGTAAGAACGCGCTCTCTCCCTTTCCTTCGGCAAAGAACATTTCTCACCACGATTCTCGTGGGGAACCTTCTAAAACACATCCAACACCCACATAACTTCGATTTAAGATCTGTACCTCAGCTAGTAATATCACAGACCAACATTTCACAGTATCCTGCCGTGATGCTTTGTCTTTTGCTCCTGCTGGTGTTAGGTACCGGTGATTACCCCTGGGGCCTCAAACCTCTGTGAGGTCTTGGCTGGAACCCCTTACGGCAATATTTAGCACCAGGCCCTTCTGAAATAATGCTGGTTGGACCACGGTAAGCTACAGGTCACTCAGCCCATGTTTGGCTCACTTCCACCCCCTCTGAGAAACATTATACAATGCCAGCATGGGACATCCATCAGTTCGGTCAGCATCAATTTATTCTTTGGATCAATTTATCCCTTTTTCTCTTGGTAACTTCACACATCTCATCAAGCCACATTTGAAATGCCAGTGGTTTCATTGATTTCCATTAGCGCAGTTCACATCCCTTGGGTAAGGCCACGATGGTCAGGATATTTGAACATTCAGATTGTTTAACACACTTCAATGCCTTCAGAAATCATTCAACCACTACTTCAGTGTTCCTTTCTTGAATTAGTAGTGCTGTAGTGTGTGTATTTATGATGAGAGAAAAGAAAAAAACATGACATGCATTTCTTTTTCTCCTCTCTGTGACATTCATTCACACTTTTCCACCTGCCTAACTACCTGAGACGCAGCTCTATAGTTGTACTCTTGCTGCCTCAGTGCAAAACCGAAGGTCCATTTGGAAAAATAGAGCTGATTGGTTAATTCCCTGTAGGAAAGTGAAGGGAACCAGAGAACCAGTCCTCTTCTGAAGGCACACAGCACTAAGAGCCATTCGGTGGTCCAGGGGACATACTTGAATGTCATGTTGGATCACATCACACATACTGGGAATAAGGTCAGCATTGGAGAGCGTGGAAGACCTCAGTGGCCACAAGGACGAAGCCGAGTCAATTATTAGACAAGAGCTGCCTCCAAAGGATAGGTAGTTGCACTTAAAACAGGAAATGTCCTTTTTCTTAATGAATGAACCCACAGTAAAGTCATCAGACATACAGTCAAATGACTCATCCCTTCCAAATAATGGAAAACGCTTTCTTTAACAACAGTCTCCATGGGAACAGAAAAACAGGACTGTGTTCCAAATTCTGTCCAGGGTTTAAAAATCTGAATCAGTGTAATAACTTGATAACCTGGTGTTTATTTTTTTGACCCAAGATAAATCTCTACACATTGGTATTTAGTGATAATGTATTTAGATATAGGATAAAAACTTGTTATTGTTATAGAGTAATATTGCAATAAAGGTTTTATTACAAGTCCAAATTAATGGGGTAGCATGTTACACTTTCAGATTAGGACTTCATTATGCCATGGTTATTAAATATTGGTGCATGAATTGTGGGAATAAATTAATAATTTAAATGCAGAATCAATTTACATTATTAGTACACAAACAAACAGCATGTAAATAACAATAATAAGGTTTTTTTTCCATCCCATGTCAGGAGGAACTACCATCATTTCTGACTGACAGACCAATTATGGTCCAACCCAATAAAATAATGTTAACTCTGCAATATTTATATGGTCAAATAATGTGTGAATGCAACAAAAAGGAACTGACTACAGTGAATGCAAAGTGATCAAGACGCTTTTTTTTTTTATCCAGCCATGAGCAGCACTATTGAAGTCATCCTTAAAATTGCTAAATTAGCACAAAATCCCAGCAGGGTGCTTCCATGTCGCCTGGGTTGTTCTTCTGACCGCTCGTGTGATGATCGTGCCTCTGAGCTGCCAAGATCAAGCGCAGCTCTATACGTGCCTCACCTAGCAAGAGCATCACTGGGAAATGCTTTTGTCAGCAACATGTGAGCGTCTCCACTAAATGTCAGCTAACAAGGCTAAAGGAAAAAGGAGTGCGTGCACACACAAGCTCATTAAGACGTACTATGAGCTCCCTGGCCTCCGGCTGTATCACCGGGTAGTTGTAAAGAAAATTTAGCCAGGGAGAAAGTCAATGAAGTGATGATGAAAATGAGCCCCCCTGATGCAGCTGATTGATTTTTTCAGTGAAAAATGGCAGGTGTGTAGGGAGTACTTGTCGGCACAACACAGATCGCAGAAGGTATGGGGAATCGTTTCTACTAGGTATTCTCACGCTACCTGAATATATCTTTGGGAGTGAGGGGATACTGGATGCCTTGAATTGCAGAGCCTTTTGACCTTGACGGAACAATCTGAACCCGTCATAGATTAGGAACGTCACCCTGGATTTATTTCTTGAGAGATGATCCTTATTTACCATTTAAAAAATAAAAATGTCA
>JAOXYL010000052.1:16929282-16945264 GCA_028564955.1 Terapon puta
CATAGATTAGGAACGTCACCCTGGATTTATTTCTTGAGAGATGATCCTTATTTACCATTTAAAAAATAAAAATGTCAGAAAATCATTTTGGCGTGACACATCAGAGAAAGTGTATTTAAGGCAAAAAGACGCGGAGAGCTGAGAGTGCTTCAGCTGGCAGGCTCACAGCCCAGCAAATATTTGAACACCGAATCGATATTGATACTACACACCCGGGTAAGGGTTAAGGGAGGCAGAGCAAATACAGCAACAAAACAGCAGCAGGGATGATGTCTGCAGTCATCTGTGGCTTCCACCTGCATGATTCTGTGATGACAGGTGCTAAACCTTTGCATCTTCCAGCAAAAAGCACATGAATTAGACGCTTCTCAGATCAAGGACAGCATCCAAATGCAACACAGGAATAAAAGAAGCTGCTAAAGAGGTACTTCGACTATTTGGTAAGGCATTTCTATTAAGTTGAGGAGCACTAAGTAGCAGAGGTGTCCTAGTTTTTAGTCCAAAAGTGCAGGATCCTACGTTTCCCACAGTGCAAGTTTAATATATGTTTAATTAAATCCATCGAGCGTCCTGGATGCCCACGTCTTTCAGACCCCACACCTTCACTTTGTAACACAGGTAGACTATTTCTGTAACAATCTGACATTCACACCCACTTCAGGCCGTGTTTGGCCAGCTGTGCGGAGGTGAGAAAGGAGTCTCTTGAGCTCTCTTTTATTATTTGTTACACAACCATTTAGTAGAGTTAAACACACGTTTCAAGGATGGACTGTCTTAAAAGAGACATGGCTGTCCCTGTATTTAAACCGTCATTTAAATACAGTGATGACGTGTCTAACCCCTTGTTCATGGTGGCCAGATGTTTGGTGTAATATTCAGAGTCCAGATAATTCATAATTATGGTCATGTGATACCTATAAACTTTACAGTGTGACATCACTACTGATCAAGCTGTAAAATCTTTTAAAAAGATCCTTATGTCAGTTATCATTTATTCCATACAAACCTGTTGTCCCTCAGTGCTGTCAGTCGACTATATATCAGCACAGGTGAAGTGAAAAGTAATAGCTCAATCTTTCCAGAAGGTTTTTTTTTTTAACCAGCGTGGAAGACAAGAAGGGGGTGGGTGCTGAGAAGAGTGGAGAGGACTCAGAGACGAGTAAGGGGGAGGGTGAACAGATGAACTGATGGCCTTTTGCTGTGTTTTACAGGACTACAATCTGGCCAGGATTGTTCTCTGTTTCCCAGAAGACACCAGTCAGCTGCTGGAGGCTAATGTTAATTAGAGCCTGTCAGCAAAGCAGCCTTTAAAAAAGGGTCAGAGAAAAGGTCAGTGTGCTATATTATAATTATTTTACATGTTTAAACCAGAGCCGGTTTTTCTCTTCAGAATCTGACATCAACGTGGTCTAACAATCTTTTTTACAGAGAGGTATTTGTCTGTCTGCATAATAGAAAAGTGAGCTTCACCCGAATTCAGTATTGATAAAATTATGTGATTCATATTCTAATGCTGAAAAGCAATTTAACTGTTGTGAACTGACTGTTGACTCATACAGCCTTTGAGATGGATGACATAAAAAAAAAATAGCTGCGTTTGATAAGTGATGGAAGGTATCATTTATTATTTCACTGATGGATTTTTTTTCAGATTATCCTCACAAAAAATGGCGTGGCATTTATCGTTTGTTTAAGAACCCGATAATGGCCGATGTAAAGCGAAACTCTGCCATCCAAAGTAAAATTACTGGAGCCAAGGTGGAGACAGCATGACGCTTTTACAGACACGGTCATGGCGAGTCCGACCCCATGACCAGACCACAGTGTTTATATGGATGATGCTGCAAAAGAGGAAGTACTTATATGTTCACTGACAAAGTTTTAAGTGCCAACATTTGTTAAAACTCTCTTTTCCTATGACACGCTAGGGACCAAGCAAATTACACCAGATGAATTCTTAAATATTTTAGTATTTACTATTAGTGGCCTTTTTTAAGGATTATGTTTCAGATGTAACATGCATCAACAAAACACAGAAATTCAGTTATAAAAGATTTTCTCGAGTCTGTTACATAACAACAATGGTATGCAGAGAAGACGAGACAAGAATCCAGCCTCCTTTCAAAGGTGTCTCTGTTGTGGGCTGAGCCGATGGCAACATCATTCGGAGGCTGTTAACCCACAATACATCAGGTGACGCCTGTCTGTCTCGTGCTGACCTTCCCATTTTGTCCTCGACCCACTCCTGTGTATCCTCCCTGGCAGTGTCAGACAGAAATCTCCCAGGGCCAAACTGTGCCACGTCCATTCACTGCTTCCACCCCGTCAACCAGCGAACATCTCCAGATTGGATTGCCTGACCCAACCCCCACCCTTCTGGCTAAATAGATTGCCCCCCTCCTCCTCCACACACAGGTGGAGACAGGTAGAAATGTGTGTCTGTCTCTGCTGGACATTCATCACACCTGCTTCCCCTCTTGTTTCCACTAAACAATGTAGCAGAGATAATGCAGCATTAGAGTCCTCACCTTCATCATGCTGACATTTGTTACGCCTCGGCAGAGACGATGTTTGATCCGGCACATGTTTCAGCATCACATCTTTAATCTGTGTAAACAAGTCAAAGGCCAGCGTGGCTTAGGAGGCAGAGGATGGTGAGACATTATTCAGACTGAAGCACGTAGCACACCGGGTGAACCCTAACGGAGATTAGAGTGTATAGTTGTGTCATGAGGAGTCAAGACAGTCACGTCTTGTGTGTGTGTGTGTGTGTGTGTGTGTGTGTGTGTGTGTGTGTGTGTGCACATGGATGTGGCTCTAGCAGGTGTTTTTTTTTTTTTTTTTTTTGTGACATCTGCATGGAGAGTCCTTGTTCAGATTCCTGTCTGCATTCCCAACCCCAGGCTGTATATCACAGAGCAAAGTGTAGTGTTTGAAATTGACATTTTTAATCTGCAGGCCTTCTCCCCATGATTTTATCTACTGTGCTGTTGAATAGGGCTGACAGGAAGGGGGACATTAATCTAAGGAACATGTTTATTTCAAAAACATCACAAAAATTATTTTGTCATGTCGGTGTAACTGATATTGAATAATGGAAAATTCACTGCCCCTGTGGGGAAGTAATTACATGTTTAATATGATGTAATATGATGTTTAAAAACATATATGTTTAGTATGCAAAATGCGTGTCAGACCATATTTACAAAGGGAAATCCATAATGGAAATCACCTGTTCACATCTTGAAAATTTACATACAAAAAGGTTTAATCAGGCAAAGAGTAACAAAACACTCAGAGACTTGGTTGAGAGAAAAATATGGATAATACATTCTTCACCACACTGCTGTACTCCATCTCTCTAATGTCTGTTGCCAGCAACAGTGAGCATTTGTCTATGATGACTAATGACTGGGATGCTGATAACAGGCATCATAACAACCCGTGATGCATGTGGACTATTATGCAGTATTATTCATTTGTTCTTTGGGCAATTTTATTTGTTATGCTAAGCATTAGAAAATTATTTTACAAGACGATGTTGAGATAAACCACAGAGCCACTTGGTCACAATGAGCTATTTCATCGGCAGATTCATTTAAAACTCCAGCTAATTTGTTTCTTTTTGTCGATGTTGCCGTGTTGTCACACGGTGACATTTTCCTTATTAAAACAGATGTAGGGGTTGCACAAGGCTTGTGCTCTCACCAGCAAGGGGAACAGAGTGCAGATGAGGTAAAAAATGAAATACATAGAATCACACGCACCCTCAAAGTGAAAGCCCACAGCTCCATCAGATCAGTCTAAGCCCTGCTGAGACTTGACAGTGCATACAAGTTGGCATATCTGCCAAAAGGCTCTCCACAATTTTTCACTGACCAGATAGTGTGTGCATCTCTCATCGAGCAGCACGGTGAGATGAGAACATCAGTCAGAACTGACTTGCTATTTGAGGTTGTCAATTTGTACCAAGTAAATAACAGGCTCGCACTGCCAGTTCCACCATTAAATGTGCTGCAGTTTCAATGAGAAGAAGAATCTTCCCCACGTTGGACACTGGAGCATTTATGATAAACAGAAATTGAAACATATATTCATGCACTCCAAGAGAAAATAAAATGAATGGTTCTTGATAAATTCATTTCATATACGCAGAAATATCTTGATAAATATTGGATGGACAGCCATGAGATTTTAATGCTGCATCCAGTTTGAGTTGAAAAGTACTGATACTATTTATGTGGATGCTATTCCGAGCATTTCCCACATATTGTTATGATTTTCTCGGTTCACTAAATCCCTTTAAAATCATTTCAAATCTCATTAGTATGCACTTGCCTTTTTTGAGCATTCTTTTTTTGCATCATGTAATTTGAAAACTACAAATTATATCTGAAGACAAATTATGAAAAGTATATTTCCACATGAAATGAAAGCGGTTGACTTCTAGATGATAATAAGTAAACATTTTGTGTTTCTTAGCTAAACACAATTGAAAATATTTTACTTTAACTGCATCACAGATATTTCAAAACATACATTTAATTGTTGTGTCTTGTGTGTCCTTGTATTAAAAGACCTGTCAATCAATTAGAAAACATGAATTACGAGATATGAATATGTTCTGGAAATGATGGCTCAATGAGTCAGTATCCCCAAGTAAATGTCCAAAGAGCAAAATCAAAGAAGTAAAAACTGTCTGAAAGCGTCACCACTTGATAAGAAGGCTTAATGCAATAGTGCCCGAGAACATGGACATCGAGCCAGAGCATGACAGGTTTATGCTTTGTTAGTAAAGGTCAGGCTGGCACATTGATGATGTGCCTATTATCTGTCTCAGCGGCAATCTGTTTAAAATTACCTCATTATGTTGATGACCAAATCAAGTGCACCCCTGGGCCCCATGCACTCCTCCTTGGATACTGCTTATGCCAAGTCACGGGCTACCAGTGCCGCCATGTTGGACCTGATGAGAGCTGTAGGCCATCTAATACTACATGTATGCCAGCTAAGCCATGACACGTTATTAATTAAGTTAAAGCCCTTCTTGTCAGGCTGCCTGATCTCCTTATTAGGATCACAAACAGGTGAGGCTTCAGGCTCCTTCACCCATTCTGAGCACGATGAGTGTGCAACAAGGTAACAAACTGAATTTTCCTTTTGTTTGTTTTTACATGACGTGCCAGTTCAGTTAGTACATGCATGATGTAGAGTGAAAACAACCATAGAGAATAATGACATGCCAGAGGAAATTCAACTTAAAGCAGCTTTCAATCCTGGCAAAACTTTAAAAAAACAAAATAAACCTTGATGGCATAAAGGTTGTACACTAATGGCAAAGTTTTCGTCTCAGAAGTTGCACTTTCCACAGACTCTTTAGAATTTACTCAGAGGTTGTCGCTGCAGTATAAATATGCTAAATCAGTGACATAAAAGTCTGAAAATCCAATTTGTGATTTGTGACAGATTTCTGTAGTATTATTTGTATGCGCCGCAGTCTGGATCTGGTCTACATTAATTAGTGGTGTCTTTTTACGCTCTGGCAGCCTGGTTATATTTATATGCATAACCGAGTAATAAAAACTTTATCATCATTATGTCTTGCAGTAATTCGTTCAATATTCAAACAAATCTCCCTACCACACAAAGTTTAATGCTGAGGAAAAAGAGGCAATCGGCTACTTTACCTGACAACAGACAACTGAAACGTTCATGTAAGGTCTGCTTGGATTATTTAGAATGACACTGTATAAGGAGCATGTCACGCCCTACTTACCTTCTCGTAACATTTGAGTTGTTGATGTGCAAAGCTTGTGGTGTGGCCTGAAGAAAGACCCTGTCAAAATCACATCAAGAGCTTTCAGCAAGTATCGAATTAGTTCTCAACTTTGTTTCTCCTGCAGTCGCTCGATCGTTTTTTCAGTATTTGTTTCACTTAATTTCCTCTGTGCTTTGTTGGTGAGGAACCGTGCCTACCCGAGAGAATGCTTTCATGCAGAACATGTAAGTGGCCACCCAAGTTCTTATTGATTAGGCGAGAGCGCGCTGAAAGAACAGACACTCACAATCTTTTGACATAAATAAAAAGCAGTCAAACCTTGACACTTAGCCCACTGGGATCTGTACTATTAAAGAACTCTGTGTGATGGGCTATGAATATAGTTGATAACGTTTGACAAATACCACCCAAAAAATCAAGTGAAAGAGCCAACTGGCATCAGGCCTAAATATACAACTGATATTTCAGCCGGCTAAGATTGTTATGACACCCACAAATATGAACAAACCAGACCTCTGCAAGGTGGACAAAATTCAGTCTACAAGCTATAATAACACAGCCACCACATTAATGCATTTTTTTAAAGACTGTGCTAAGAACCACCCAGATAATTCTGACCATCATTAACCTCTGGCTGACCCTAATTCAGCTTCACAATCCCCCGGATTCTGAGGATTAATGCTACATTTAAATAATTAGGGTCAGCAATGGACAAACAGCACATATATAAAACCTGAGCCGACATGACCGTCACTGAATTTAATAAGACTGTGCAGTCACAATGAGCTGTCATCCTATAGGGAGGATAAAAATGTGGTCAGAAATAACACACTGATTGGTATGTTTTATGCACCAAGCCGCTCTGCTTTATTACACACTGCATGCCAGTCATATACAAATTCATGTTTACAGCCATAAAATCAGCATTAATACTTGCTTATGCACTGGTTCCCATTTATCTGATATTATCTGAGGAGTCAAACCAAAACCAGTGCTGCCTGTTATCACAAGGTGCAAGAGCAGGTTGAAGTCTTTAACATAGAAGCACAGGATTTAGGCAAGACATTATGACAGCAGCGTGTCAGTCTGTTGACCAAAGAACAGAACAGGCGTTCAAGACAAGGTAAATGAAGAACATAAAAAGTGTGGAAAATGACTAAACAAAACCTGCCCAGTGTTCTTCCACAAACAGAGCTCAATAACACTTCTCGGCGAGGGTGTGTGTTTATTTTCAGGATCATGCTGAGTTACTGTGGGTGGTAGCTGTTCAAATCAATATCTTTTATATTAGCAATGGATCCAGCAACTACGTGTAATGTGAAAGGGCGACAAGGCGTTGTAACAGGGACTGCAGATGAAAAATAAAACTCTTGGGTAACTCTAACTTGGCTAACATTTACATAAGTGTTTATTAATCTGCACTGTCACCTTTAAAGGTAAATAAATAAAGGTGACTGACTATGTAGACACTCAACACAATGGATTATTTTTGTTTTGCCTTTCAACTCAGTGTTTTGGTTTTATCCTTTTAACATGAAATTAGAATTTGGGGGATTTTCTTTTGTTGCCTTTTGCGCCACCTTTGGCGATGAGCAGTAATTGCAGGTGTGTACGTGTAAGTGGGCTCAGTCACGGTTCTGTTACCTCATTCTGTGATCGATAGTGACTGAACAGACATGTATTCAAAAGTATATCTTTAACGGCCCTGATTCAGTCTCACAGGTAGCACTATGGAGCATGGTATATGACAAAGGAGATGCATTTAATGACCTTATTTAAACCTTAGGCCTAGTTTAGTGAGAAAAACTGACATAACTTTGCTTGTCTACAAAAAGACCTACATAACAAACTCAACACAGGACCCATTCATTGCCATAATAAACTGCTGGAAAATCTGGACGACTATAATTTACCTTATTTATTTAATTTGACCGTCACATAAGATAAAAACCTCCTTTGAGTTTATACCACTTGCTAATAGCCAACATGCTTTTACTGTGGCAGATACCATAATACTGAAGGAATACTGAATGTGTGAGCGCTGAATATAAAATAACCCCCTGCATAACACAAGGCGATATTTCCGCCTTCATCAACCCCACTAGCATCCCTCGCACTGAATCTCATTTAACACCTGCTGTTGGTATTTTGGATCAGCTTGATGTACAGCATTAAATGACATTTAAATGTAATGCACTCTTGCGCTAATCTACATTACACAATGTGAGGTGTGCGCTTTGGGGCTTTGGGGGCGTGCTTTCAGCTAAAAAGTCGATGTAAAGTAACTGTAACTTGCCTTTGAAATGACTACGCTGCACCTGCCGGTCCCGAGAAGGAAGAGGAGCATCTCTTATCGGGCTCCAGGGGTGAGAATTGTGGTAGCACAAGGAAGATGACAGAAATGGCTAATTGATCCATGCACTGGAAAATATAATCTGAAAATCTGACAGATGCTTTAGGCTGCTTTAGAAGTGCTAATTAGAATATTGATCCCATATAATAATGTTTAAAAACACAGCCTCTTACCATGTAATCTGCTGTGAGGCTGAGTGTGTCAGCTCACCACTTCTGTGAAGGGCATTTCTCCCTCAAAGCTTTGATGGCATAACGTCCGCTTTGTTTAGTGTGTGTGTGTGTGTGTGTGTGTGTGCGGACGACTGGCGGGAGGGTGTGGGGCTGGTAAACATTTCTCCTCTCTTCTTTACTTCTTTCTTTCTGTCCCCACCTCTTTGGTTGCAGCCGGCGTCTTTGCTACTATTTGAGGTTAAAGTCGGCGCTGCCTTCAGCTCTAATGGCCGAGTGAGTGACAGGTCAGTGACAGGAAACAAATGTGAGCCTTCATCACACCGGGCATCCACATAAACACTCGGGAACCCCAGGGCCACGCTCTGAATTGCTAATTCGTTTGTGATGAGGGCGACAGGGTGCGTATTTTGAGGGGGGGGAACCACGGGTGTCACAAAGTCTACCCCAGCTTCCATTTACAAAGTCATCAATTCAGTGTGTTTTTCACTTCCCCCCACCGCTCCCAGACAGAATGGACAGTTTTCTGTTTTCAACAACATTGATCAGCGTCTGAGCTGCCGGGACTGGGGATATTAGAGGGAAAATGATCAGCTAGGCCTGGAGAAATGGCTCACCACTGGGAGGCTTTGATTGACTTCCCTTGGGGAGGACACTGCCTTAGATCTACTTCGAGGTCTCTGTTGATATACTAGTACACAATGCAGCTGTAAGGACAACAGGTATGTGTGTGTGTGTGTGTGTGTGTAATGTTGAAGAACAGGAGTAACAAAGGGCCAACACAGGAGCAGGTGGGTTGTCTGGCCCACTCTGTGTGGGATGTAAACTACTTGTATGTTTTCTATTTTGGGGCTGAGTGGAAAGCGGCTTTGTGGTTCATTTTTGAGGCCTCCAACGTGAAGAGTAAAAAACGTTGCAGTAAAACAGTGAAGTGCAGACATAGAAAAGTGTTTAGGGTAAAGAGATGACTGACATCTCATGAAACAAGCCCTAGATCCCGTGCGATCCAAGCCTCCTATCCAAGTTCTGTTTGCTTTAAATGTGGGGATGTTCAAACTGTGAGGCAGGAGACTTGCAGGCGAGAGCGTAGGGCAACATGTGAGGCAATGTTACTGTGTGAGGTGAAAGGGACAGGTGCATCCTGGTGCCCTGAAAACAACAGGGTTGCAGTTTGGTCCACTGATTTGGCCCACTTGTCATCACAGCTGCAGCTGCAGCCGTGCCTGAGGCATACAACCGTGATAGATGATATTAACTACTTTAATTACCTTTAAACCCTTAGAGACCGTGATTGCCACTATTTGCGTAAAAACATCCGTTTTGGGGTCATAACTTTAAATCTGAATATACAGATTTATAGATTTAACTAACACTTTCATTCTCCCAGGTGTCCATTGTGAATAAACACGGGAAAAATAGATGACCCCTGCCTGAGAGTTTTGGAAGTTTTCCTCAGTACCAAAGTAATCCTGTGATAGTCCGTGCTTGTTCACTCATGGATACATGAATGCATCAGACAGGTTGTATCCAAACAGGAACTGCTCATAGCAAATTCAGCGCACTTTTGTTGGGGGAATGGTTGTTTCTATTTTGTCCGGGAGGCTGAGTGTCTGACTGAAAACTAAAGCTATAATTCAAACAGTGGCCATGACGTTTTGCATGTGAAATCAGTGGCCGTTAATATAAGCACCAGACTGGGACTCAACTCAATTGACTTAAAGAGAGAAATGGTACGACTTAATATAATAATCTGGAAGCATTTTTAGACGTAATTGCCCACTTTTGCTCCTTTCCATCTTTGACAGAGAAAAAGAAGCTTAATTCACAGACCAGGAATGAATCTGCCCATGCAAAATAGAAAAGTGGATGGCTCAGAAGTTTACCTTTTGCTCATGATCACAGGCCATTACAACAGCTACCTTGCAACAAGATACTAATAGTCCATAAATTAAATTTCATATTGCTATCTTGTGAGAAAAAACTGTTTGTAAAGTCATAGTCACCATATCTTAATTTCTTAGTAGTTGAACCTCAGGGGGCGTGCAATAGTTTGAAATGTGCCATTACCTCCTCAACCTGCTGTTTACGTCATGGTGTTACAGCTGCTTTATTTAGGTGCTACAAGTCACCAGTAAGCAATAAAGAAAATGCTCCATAAAAAGCCTCTGTATGACAGCGCTGGTCTAAACTGGTGACACATGGACTCTTGTGAAGTATATTTCCACAATGCAAACACCACAATGAGCTCTAGAGCGCTAGAAATACTAAGATTGAACTAGTTATATTCATTATGATTGACCCAATCCATAACCCTCACAAAAAACATTAAAAAACATTGAGATATACGGGAGGCAAATAAATGAACCTTGCTCAAATGGTATATTTATTGCCTGATCTATCAAGGCCACCATGCAGGCATCTGTGTTAGTTTATGTTCCTGTCTAGACCCACGCGGCCTTGAATGACGCTGTTGAGTGCGGAGCGACTCGAGATGTAGTCGTGCAGGCAGTATCTTTGGGCTGCTAGTGCCTCGACAGTTCTGGTGCTCTGCTGCATCGTGGTACGACCTAATGGACCAACAGCAGAATTTCTAAGCTTTTGTTAAAAATGCAAACCAGTTTTTGCAGATAATCTTTGCACTTCATTTTGCAGTGACGTGTGCTCCTCTCACTTCACACTTCCTGTCGGAAGGACTACAGTAAGCTACCACCAAACAAACAGGGCCTTGCTGCAACAGCAATGAAAATACATAAGAGCATCCACATACGCGCCCTTTGCAGCTTCTATAAATACACTGCAAACAGGATAAGTGTGTGGATGGCATGATTTTTTTCACATTCACAAAAAAAGAAAAATGAACATCTTACTTAGCGATTATCCCACTCAACTTCCACTTGCTAATGGAGGTCTGCAAACATCTTTTTCACAGGTATTTTCAAACCCAGTACGGACTAACCATAATGTACAGAATCTGCAGAGGTTGCAAAGTTGCTAATCAATAAATATTAATAATGTATGTCTATTGAACATTTTTATCTAATTAGGGAGCTTTCTCTTCCCTAATTTAAACATGTAATCAGTGACAATTTTAGACTGCAACAACTGAATGGATGGGAAGGACACATGGGTTGTATAAGATATCTGTGCGTGTTCCTACACTGGTTGCTGTAATAATAATGTGAGTCATAGAAATGTATCTATAAGATTTAAACTGAACTGACTGAAATTTCTGATTTCTGAGTGAGTCATACTGTGCTGGCTAGAATATGTATAAGTATATGAATATATATTTTATCATATGCATAATCAAGTATTATACATATTTATGTGCTGTTATATATATTCATTAAGTCCATTTCCACATGTTAAATGTCTATAACACAAAATATGCATCCTCTTACTTTCTTGATATTTTGTCAAAAGTAAACATTCAATGCAATCAACAGTGTGAGTGATGTGAAACATTTTTCTTGATCCACCATCCCATCTTGTCTGTAAATCGGCCTATTTCCATTCTACACCAGCTCTATCACTCTACACTAATGGCAAAGGATCCCTTGTGGTGCTGCATCTTTTTCCATCTTGCTGCCAATTGTACAGGACATCTTTCACATTCTGTCTCTTTCCTTTGACATTGTTCCCTTTGGGTTGCCAAAGCAAGCAAGGAATACACAATACACAAGCTGATCATCAAGCAAGTATCTGACTGAAATGCTTAATTAAAAATATGGTGCACATATCAAATGTATTTCTCCAGTTTCTCTGGCATTCAATGTTGGACTTGACAGCATCATGCCTTCTTGCACCATACATTGTAGCTGAAATCTTGTTGCACTAAACAGAGAAAACATCGCGCTCAATCACTGCAAACTCATTACGAGTGAGGATTACAGGCTGTAGCCAGCTTCTGTATCAGTAGAGGAAATGCAGGTACCTGAAAATGAAGTATAATGCCATATTCAACAGATTCCAAAGGGCATTTTAAGTGTCCTCATGCAAGTGCTGGCTCGGTGCAGAGAACCAAACAGAATGCAAAAATAATCAAACATCCACTCCCTCTCCCTCTAATCTCCATGACTTTCTGCACTATGGCTGATAAAGTCCATTAGAGTGGAGTTAATATATCGAGACTTGACACATTTGGCCTCCGAAGTTAAGGCGCCGTGTTTCACCCCACACATCATCAGCGAGTTGACGGCAAGAATAATGTGCGGCACATATGGGAGCAGTCCAGCACACGACACAGTAAACAGGCTCAGTGCACGATTCTGAACAAGAGATGTCTGTGAGGGGTATAGTGCAGCCACAGTCTCAGGTGGGTAACTGAAATTTGTTTTGGAACGTTATTTACGCAGATGTGCCGCAATGACAGGATGTGTACACAGCCATTTTGCTCTGTAACGCAGGCGGCGTAAGATTTACATTAATTTACCATGAAGACTCAGCTGAGAGGAGGCTCGATACTGTAGAATTCAAAAGAAGCTTCCTCCCTGTAGACTGCACCTTACATCAAGTAGAGCCCTGGTTAACATTCAAATCATGAGCCTCTTGGCTAGTTTTAAAAAAGAAATGTCAGGTCATTATAGATCGCAATTTTTGCCGGGGTAAAACGAATACATGAAACCTTTATTACCCACAAGGCAGAGCAGCAACAGAGGAAAGACACCTTCAGAATAATTCTTTTCTTCTGCTAGTTTACTGGTCAGATCAGACGCTCTCCCACCGCCCCCCCACCCCCACCCCTTTCTCCACGCTTCTTTTACAAGTTCCTGGGCCAGTCATGTCAGGGTCACTGCCTAATCACATTAGGGCTTGATCAAAGTTGCAAGAGCAAGAGGGAGAGCAGGAGAACCTCATTTCTCACAGTGTGGGGATTAAACTTCCAGCAACATCTCAGGATCATCGGCACAGAGCCACGTCCCACAGGCCCCACAAAAGGCTTCAGTTGAGTGGTGGGCGGCGGACAGGCTGCTGAACCTGTTGTAATCTGGAAGACAGAATGCAGAGGGCAAATCCGGTTCTCCATGTGCCAGGCCAAGATAGATGATCGGACGGATAAAATATAAAATAAAATACAGAGAGTAAATCACTGCTGAGGATGTCTCTGAGGTGGGTGATCAAATGATCTTAACTTTCCAGCATGGGGAGACCGGCGGAGTAGTAGTTCCCAGACAGACTTATCAATATTTCACAGTAGGAGTTACCAGCTATAAGAGTGTTTGAATCACATCTTACACTGCCCACAGTGACCAGAATCCCCCCCAGTCATAAATTCTAATCACCTCTTCACATGTAGTTTCTCATGATCACGTTGATGAACAGGGATTTCTGCGACATAATATTAATGTTATATGTTGGATGAAAGGTGGATGTGGTTCGTGTTACACCTGTTTGGTACACTGCACTTTTTAAGTGGCCTCTAAGAAAAAACACACACACAAAGTAACTTCTCTTCATGTGTAACATTTTCAAAATAAATAGGTGACGTCATTATGTACATTACTTTATTATAATCCCTTTATAATGGGACAGCAGTGAAGACTCTACACCTGTATATTATGTGTTCACCTTGGTCTCACTGGGCGATTGGCTTCCAGACAGTTATTACTTTGTCCAAGTTAAAGAAGCGGAGTTATGTAACTTGTGGTGTATGTTGGCCTTTGAGGCTTTCACTGGTGGGATAAGGGTGTAGCAGGTTGTGGTCCACTGGGTGTGTCCAGTAGTCCAAGCAATAGCGAATCACAGTACACCATATGCAGACAGATGAGGCTTGATATATTAGTATCAAATCAGAATTTGAGGAAGAGAATGACAGGTTGTCTCAGATGCTCAGTTCATGATAACCCAGACTGCGAGAAGCAAATAAGTTGTTGCTGACTAATGTGCGTACTGCTGTAGATTACCAGTGTCAAATGATACTTAACAATGCCAGTGCCTTCGATTTTCCTCATACACAAGCTAACAGTTCTCTGAGGATGTCAGCAGAAGCCCTGCCCCCTCAGAAAATGTGAGGATGTGGGTGTTTTGACTTGGTGGAAATAATAATAATACTAACCAACTGGACACTGGTTTACATTAATCTTTCAAAGGCTAGGCTACCCCATCCTTCATGAAATAAAATATTGGACTGCATGTTAAAATTAGGTGCATTTTATTATTAATAAAATATTTATTTATTAATAAACCTCTCATGAAGGATGGGGTAGCCGAGACTTTGAAAAATTAATGTACACCAGTGTCCAGTTGGTTAGTATTATTATTATTTTTTTAGCGTATTATCCCCACTTATGTAGAGATTATAAAATTAATTAATACCGCTTCTCACAAATAAATGCAATGTGGTCTCCCTGTTCTGCCAGGTCATTTGCTATTTCTAGATTTATGAATGGGTTCTTCGTACAAAATTGTTTATGTTGATAAACCTAACATTTTATTCCTGTCTATGATCTGACGTTTTAAACCTTAATATAAAGGATGCGGCTGTGCTTTGCTCTTATTGACGCTTTATTTCCTTTACCTTTATGCTGAGAGTAGCAGAGGACCTGATCAAAAGCACAAATTGATGTATATTGCTTGATTTGTATCCCACAGGCATGGAGGAGCCACTGGCAAAGTGTCCAGTATTTTTGTGCACCTCAGTACAATTTAAGAACAAATATTACTGGGGACATTCAAGGAAATTGCAGATGAAAATTTAGCTCTGAAGAAATATAGAGATGTTCTCTGACTATGTCTGAAACTCTTTGGCAATAGTATGACCCATACACCATCCAGTCATATACTAAGTTTGTACTTAGTCTTGTCTGTCTAAAACAGAAGACCATTCAATAATAGCTAATTGTCAATTTCAAACAGAAAGAGGCAATTATGGCTAATTATGGGTCTAATGTAATTGGTGTATATATTACTGTTTGTTAACGAAGGCAGCAACATTTAAATTCCTTGGTTCTCACACGTTGTCCCTGCTGGCTTCAACATACTGTTTGCTAGTTACATCAAAGAAAAACAATGGCTGGAGTAGCTTTCCATTATTCATTGTGCACAAAGCTGTAGCATTCAAACATCTGCTTTTGCACTGCCTGGTGATGCTGAGCAACTGCAGCTTTTTGGTCTCACTTCTACTCTGTTTGATCATTTTACTCTGTGCCTGTGAATCTAAAAAAGAAATTACACCACTGGCCTCGGGAGAGGAAGATAGAGCCTCCCACCATTTTCCCATCATATGATCATGCCCTTTCTCTTTCCTTTTAAATTATAGCAATAATACATTTCCCTGCTAACAGGATCTTTACTGATGCTAACAGTGTAAACAAGCAATGAACTCCGTCATCATCTCCTCATCTGTGATGATGAAAAACATTGGTTGATAAAGTGGCATAGTATGAATTAGGGGGCTAACAACTTCTTAGATTGTAATCTGAGATTCCAATTATGTCCAGTTTTGCACATTGATGGATGTGCCCCATGAACTCATGAGTGTTTTCACCACAAACAAAACAACTAATGGATGTCTCTCAGGCTTTTCTTTCTAAATACAGAATTTCAATGAGGGCGCAATGTTGTTTTTAGTAGTAATATCGTTCAGATAGCTTTCATCAGTTATATATATAACTGATAGTTATAGAGTATTGTTCACAGTCTATCTATCTATCTATCTATCTATCTATCTATCTATCTATC
>JAOXYL010000052.1:16945376-16960160 GCA_028564955.1 Terapon puta
ATCCATCCATCCATCCATCCATCCATCCATCCATCTAGCTCAGGATTAAGTCGTTATACTCTTATACACTTAATAGTTCCTTATCTTTAAGGGCAGCATATCACTAAATGCACAAGTTGTCACTTTATCATTTCCTTTCAAAACACCCCATGTAAATGTTTTCTGATCTGCCCATCAGTCAACACAACATTGTTTGGCAGTGGCTGCCATTACAAACTGACTGTCACAAAAAGATTCATCTGACCCTTTTCTTAACAGCTACTGCTATTTTTCTGGCTTTACAAAACTACTTTAAGTAAATGAACATTTGTGTTTGTGGTTAAACATGATTAACATGGTGGAATATGTACTGCAGACTGCAAACCATTCACAGGCTTTGTGCTCCTAAACCACCCACCTCGAGCGCCTCACCAAAGGTTTTGTTGTGCTATTTGTGGTGCTATGCATCTTTCATAAACAAGAATAGGTCAGGATTGAGTAAAACTTCTGCTTTGTCGTGACAATGACCATTTTCTCCTTAAAATATCACAATTATAAGACACCATGTTTCTGTCCTCTGTGTCTAACTGTCCTTTATTACTCCTGACGTGTAAAGTCCGGTTGCAGCCTCCATTCATAATTCCAACAACCATTTCTTTGTGAGCTCGACTGTGACACCATAGAAGATGAATAAAGCCGTGAAGTGCAGTGCAGTCCAGCCCTCAGTCAGTCACCAAAATAAACCTTGGTTTGATTTTCTCCTGCAGGTCTGTGTGGCGCCGAAGAAAACGAGTCATCAAAACTGTCCAATGGATGACTTACCTGTCAGCCCATGTGCCTTCATGTTTATCTCACTTGGTTTCTAATAAGTCAATGTGACCCTGAAATGGACATGAATCCAAGGACAACAGTGTATTATTTCCTGTTCCTGTTCCAGACTAAAGGACCCAGCCAATGAGTCCTGTACTGTAGACACAGTTTCAGAATCAGAAAAAACCTTTGCCGGCCAGGAACTCTGCTCTTTGCCTTTTATTTCTTACCAGTAGGTTGAAATGTCAAATGACCTATGACTTAAAACATCCCAGCATCTAGGTTATTTCTTCACTGATAATAACAGTAGCCTATATCCTATATCCGTGCATAATTTCTAAATAATCCCTGATATGGTTTAACAAACACACATACTGTGGTCCTTTGCTGATGCAGTTCTTTTCTTTATGTTTTTGCTAGTGTTCATGCTATTTTATGCCATTTTGTACCAACTTGAAAAACCTTTAATGGACTACTCACAATGTGTCCAAACGAAACCCTTTTATCTGTAGGAAGAGAAGCTTGATATTTTTATTTTTGCAGTGAATGCAAGAAGGAAAATCACAACATCTGAAAACCAACTATTCACCCCAAAACTGTTCTGCTGTGTGGCTTCATTAAATAAGGCTGAGTGTGTAATGTGACATAGCTCTTTGGAAAAAAACATATTCTATATTAATCATTTTGGCTGATAAGGGGAGGTATTCTTGGCAGGTAATTTTTTAGTTTACAGCCGGTGGCAGTGAGTTATAAAGTTAATTTCAGGAACTGCCTACATGTCAAGATGACAAGGCAAAGCAAGGCAGTTTAACTTCAGTAAAATTCACAGTACGGTCTCTTGCTCTGCTCATAGTGACATGAAGATCTTTATGATAGTGTTGCACACCAACAAGGAGCAGTTCTCACAGTTGTAAAGAGATTAGGGCACCATCAACAGCCAGGAGTAAACACACGGCTGCCATTTCAATCAACATCCAGACCGCAGGCTCTATTTAGAGCGTATGTATGCTTGGAATATAATTTCAATATGAAAATATATGCTTCACAGTCCATAAGGGAATAAAAACTCTCTGGTTCAACTTGCCGTACAGCACACTTGGGAGTGGCAATAACATAACAACCACGAAGTTCTTTTTAAACTTTGTTCCTTGCAAGTCTGTAACATTAACCTGGCCATCCAATGCTGCAAAGTGCTGTTTGTACATCTAAATAGAGGTGGTGGTGTGGGATAGGCTGAGCTGTCTGGGCAATCCAGGCATTTCATATTTCATTCATATCTGTCAGTTATAGTGCATCTCCCAGAGACATCTTGGAAATCAGTGTGGATATAAAGGGCTTTTTCCCTGTTTCTTATTTTGGAACCATGCAGGAGGGACAAACTGACATCCACGTTTTATCTTAATAAATGGTATTGCCAAAAAAGAAAAGACTGCATATTTATTGCAGACTGGCAATCTGAATATCTGAAATCTCTGTGAATTAAGCCTTGAATTTGTCTCTTTGGGCAGATTATTACTACTGTCTTTTAGGCTCTTGTCTTTTGTAGTTTACTGCTCTGCTGAATGTGTTTACTTATCCGTGGGGAGCACAATCAAGGGGAAATTGCATGTTCATGGCACAGATAACACAGACCGGCCACCAGCAGGAGACACTTTTGCTGAGGCCAATTTATCTCAGAGGCAAACTGTCACCAAGTTTTTCTGTGCAAGTATTCTCTAGATTGCACTGTCTTCCTGGGTGTACGGATTTTAGCAATAATCTTGCACAAAAATATCATAACTGTGATTTTTGTTTCTATAAGCCATCCAACATCTCTTCCCCAGCATTCTGTAATGATACAGCTGGTGCAACAGAGCAGGTGATCATGCCTCACGACAAGCTCACTTTATCCACAAAAAAGGAGATTTTTTCCAATAAAAATAAGGCTGCATTCTCTACATTTGTGGAACGAACTCTCCAGGGAAGCCAAAACCCTAAATCTCTTCCACACACAGCGAAAAGACCCCAAACAGTCCCTCTTTTGCTCGATTTCTCGCTCCTTTGTCCACAAACCACCAGCGCAAGTGCTGTTTAATGAGATGCTAATCCTGGCATCTTACGCTGGTGTTTGGAGGGGTGAGGGTTTTATTTATTCAGTGGCATCTACTCTGTATACAGGCGATGTCTGGTGAGATCAGGCCACAGTCCTGCATAACCTGCATTAGAGAGAGCGACGCGGTTAAAGGTGACCTCTTCAGAGTATCATCACAGGCTCCGCGAGCATCATTTCTGATTTATTTTCCACATCATAACTGAATTCTGGTAGTGGTAAGTTCAATTATTCAGAGGCGTACGGGTATCAACAGGCCTTGTTGTGGTAACATTCGAAAAGGATATTTGAAGAGTAGAATTCACGTTGACACTTTCGCTCTTGTTGTTATACTGCTAGAAACATAAAGTGACCCTAATTATCTGGAACGTATTAGTTGATATTTTCCTTGGCAGGAAGATTTCATGCAGTCGGGGAGAGCAGCTGACTTGCTTGCAAGCTGAGTCAGTCAGCAAGGAAATGAAGCAAATAATGGCTTGATTTGGAACACTTGAGCAGCATACGGCAGGTGGAAACAAGGGGGGAGGCTCTAATTCTGCTCTCGAGCCAGCTGGTCCTAAGGCAGGGGCTGCAGCCAATCTCACTGACCGCTCTGTTTCCCACTGAGCTTTTTCAGCCGCAGGAACTGTGCCAAGAGGTGTGGCACCTCTCTTCAAATCACCTTTCTCCGGGCTTTACAAGGCTCTCTCCGGTGTATAATCGTAACATAATCATGCCCACTACATCTATCGATCTGTTCACAGTACACTTCCACTGGAGCAGCCAAATGGTATCCTTGGGCAAAGCTCTTGCCAAGAGAGATATGATGACACCAATTAGATTACGCAGATATTCAAATACACAATGGACATATGTGGCGTGGACCACAGTCTGAGACTTATTTGGCTTACGGAGAAGCTTGGTAATTTATCTAGTCGTCGCACCGTCCCAGAAGTCCCTCAATGTCATGCTAATTAATTATTTATCATTACCTAAATGCACTAATTAATTGTCAGTTTGAGGGCATGCTTTTATGGAAGACACATTCAATCTGTCTCTGGGGATCACTTTCATCATAGTATACATACCAATTATTTATTAATATCCCACTAATTCTTTTTAGAGTAGACATAGTGAAGGTCAGTGGAGAAGAAAAAAAGCACAGTGATTTGTGAGTGAAGCCCACTGACATTTATCCCTTCCCGTGGACTTTCAAGATCTGTTTAGAGGGATGCCGGTACCCCCTTTTCTTATTCTCAAAGTGAATGTCAAGGACACGCGTAAACAGCAATGCCATACCTCATTACTGGTCATATTTATTCTAAGGAGATGCCCTTATCACAGTGTTTATAATTAAATGGATGAGACCGCAGTTTTGAAAAGATCTGTCATTTTCTCTCCCCAAGTTCCTGGGGGGTTGTTAAATGGATGAGCTATTTGTCTTTTCCAGCCATGATGCATGTTATATGCTTTCCATCTCGTTGTACGATCAGACAATCCCATTTTGAGTGGGTCTAATTATAGCAGCCTCCCATGAGTTGGCATTAAACTACAGCATCACGCAGACATCTGGTATTCAAATAATTGGCACACTTCGAAAGGGTCCATGGCATTTTACAGATGTTCCTGTGCACTGTTTAAAATGTGTCAAGACACCCATTTGCTGGTTTTCAGATTACATTCAAGGCGCAAGACGCCATAACTAGGGATTCAAACCTCCTAACTTCAAACGCTCAGGCTGGTGTTAACAGCACCTCAAATGCTGCATTCATGATCTTGAAGTGCAGAAAAACACATTTTCATTCAAACTTGATACCTGCCTGGGTTAAGTTCAGTGGCAACATTTTTCTTTTTTTCGAACATGCTAGTGGTGTTTGGAGTGGATGGTGGGTGCAGTTACATATTCAAACTAGCTGTAAGTAGAAAGTGATTTGAAGTAGAATGTGTTTACTTTTAGATTAAGCCAGTACCATAATATTTTTTTATAACCTAAATGTAACTGTAAAAAACTGATATCATACTTTAGTAAATCAGATATTGTATAACTTTAGAATGAGCATATTCATGGGTATGAATAGCATTACATAGAAACATATCAGAAAACAATTTAATATACTATCCAGGGAATGTTTTTTAATGAACATTACTAACTTCACAGATATGTTGATTAAAATTTGACTCAGGAGGTGTTATTTGTGTGTGTTTGTTTCAGTTAAGTAGCACACAATTGTCCTCAAAACAATCCTTTCAGTAACTTTGTCTAACAGTCATAATATCGACTGTCAGCACTGTGACTATGGAAACAGATTCCTTGGCAAACACAAGCATCTCATAGTGCAACACTGACTGCTGTATAATGAGTTTGAATTGAATTGCATTGCTTTACATTTATCTACATACACTACAGTACTTGAAATTATGTTAAATTAACAGATTGGATAATAATGTGAGTATTGTCTAGAAATGAATACTGTCATCACACAGCTCCCAGAGATGGTTAAAGGGGTTGGTGCTATACTCTTCTACATCTATGATGCCTCGCCCCTGTGTCTCATAAATAAAAGCATTTTATATGGTCTAAGTAAAATCTAGGACAGTGGGCTATTAATGGCCAAGGGACTCCTCTCCTGGGGCAACAGTGTTAATCGGAGCAATAGGTCTCCTTCCTGCTGGATCAATGTCAGCACAAATTTCAGATTGCTTTCCTGATGCGCGCCAAGTTATCTGTGATTCAACTTTAATAGGTTATTGAACTGAGCCAGCATTTAGGGAGCAGGGCCGTATTTCACGTTATTGACAATCAAATGCACACAACTTTCTCATTAGCATGCATTAGGAAAACACAGAATTAATCTTGACAACACCGTTGGGGAACATGACTACAGTTACACGCTTATTTAAACAAACACGCCTAACAGTGGCCCAGCATCACGTGAGTAGGGGACATGAGGAATGTAGGTAAATACAGCCTGACAGGCATTACACTACAAAAAAAAAGCCACCGCGCTGACGGAAGGAGAAGCAAAAAATATGTTAGGGGGGGGGGTTACCAAAGAACACAGCGTTTTTTAACTCTAAATTAAACATTGCATTATACATGTATAATGATAAAAGAATCCACAATATCATCTTAAATGTTGCAAGACCTCGGTGCATCATGGCTCTGTTCGCTGTCATTTTGGATTCAGCATGAACGCCACTTCAAAGATTTGTAGTGCATACATCTAGTATCTATCTGTTATTCTAGGGGAAAGAGAAGCTGCAATGTTACATATTCATTTGACCAACAAATTTGCATTAAAGTTAAAGAACACCAATGTGGTAGATGTTGATCCATTTTCTTTACAATCACACTGATGCTAACGCATGCAGATGTGCACCAACTGCGATCAAAACGCCACGTCCACATGGCATTAGGACTCATGATACAAGTGATTCACCTGCGACCTCATTACACTGTAAAGAATTTGCTCTGACAGTCCCTAAACAAGATGCACGGCTTGGATGACACGCTGAGTGGTGGCGAATCGAAATGGGTGCGCTAAATCAGATGACATTTCGCGGCACCTGAAGGTCAAGTGTTTTGTCAGCGTGGACAGAGGCCGACGACCAAGCCGCCAACATCAGGTGGAAGATTTACAGTCTGCATGTCACCCAAACAAGACGTGGACACAAGAGGAAGGGAACAGACAAATGGGTGGTCACCGTATGTTGAGGCGAGAAAAGGTACATTTACCCTGTTTCAGCGGCGGTATGCATGTAGAGTGATGCAATATCCGTACGTCTGCGTGTAATGTGCAGTGCAGTCAGTTTCTGAAGGGTGAAACAATAAAGCGATAAATGATTTATAATTGTGAAGAGAAAAGGGAGAGAGACAAAGGGTTGGAAGAGGATGGAACAACAATCTATTAATCGTTTTTATATTGGAATTTCAATAACTGCAGTTTTCAAATAGCAATTTTAATCATAACTTGAATAATTAAGAGTCTAAACAAGCTGCCACCGCAAGTGGAAAATTAAGTTGTGACCGCCGATTTCCGTTGCTATGATGATAACTGTCACTGGAAAATGTACTCAGCTGTAGCTAATTAACGTTAATTCTGTGAGTTACCAAAATAAGAAAAAAGAGATCTCGTCTGTCGCTGGGTTAATTCACGCTGTGTGTGCCGGGGTCTGCAGAATTAACACATGTTGAAAAAGGGCTTTGTGGATGTCTAATTTTGATAAAAGGTGAATGAGCTGTGTCTTATCGCTGTTCAAAAAAGAAACGTTCATAAACAGACATATTTTCTGGACTTGGTCAATTTTAGACAAGCAGCTGGCAGCGACTTTGAGCTGTTGAGTGTCAGCTGGTGAACAAAGAGCTGTTAGAATCTCAAAAATACGTTTCTAATAATAATAATTATATCAGCACATCGCCTTAAAGGGATATGAACTCTGGGATTATTAGTAGCCCATCTCCTTGCATATGAAGAGATGGGCTAAAAATAATATCTGAATATTTTCTAATTATGTTAAATATACCATGTGAAATATCTTTAGTATGAAAATATCTGAGCTTTTTTTTTTTAATTGAACACTAGTCAAGTTTACATCCAGTTTTGTGTTTAACTGGTTTAATATATTTTAATAATAATATAGACCACAAAACTGCAGTTGAAAATTATACATAAAAACATAATATAAATAAAATTAAAAAATACAATTTTAATTTTAATCGATGAGAAAAATCTACATAAGATCTACATCATTCAGTCGCAGTAAACCTTGGAGCCAGTGCTGGTGCTCTTCAACAGAAACAATAAAAAAAAAAGACAATGTACATTTGAATCTGATGAAAGTGTTTAATCTGCCGATGATTCCTTGTAGCTTTATGAAACAGCAAACAGACATAACCAGGATCCCTCCACGGACCATGGCCTCAGTGATGGCCAATAGGAGTTGCTGGCATTAGGAAGGCATTAGCTTGAATTATTCAGTATTTGCTATAGCGTATTGTTTCATAAACCTGGTGTACATTATTAAGTAACATAGAATCTCTGGGATTTCCGGTAGGTATGAACAAAAGAAAATAACCCATTGGGTGCTTTTACTGCTGACCCAACCTTGAAGCCATTTGACAAATCATTGCATTTGGCTCCCAAGAGGATGCTCCAAGGTACGCCAAATAACATAATCCAGGGAGGCCTGTTCAGGTGGTTTACACCATAAAGTCGCATAGATTCAGACAAAATATCACACCTGTCATGACACCTTAGTGTTTATGTACTATAGCTCAAACCTTGTTTGCATAGCTGTAGCCAACAGTAATGCACCCAGAGAGGGAAAAAGAGACAGGAAGGAAATGTTAAAAAGCGCGTTCGTCGAGACAACCGTTATGTGCGGTGTGTGACAAACTCGAAAAAGCAGCAAGGGGCACAGGCAAGTGTGTGACATTAGACATAATTCAGAGTAAGGGCCAAGCGTCCAGCCAAGCGGACGGACGAGGCCCTCATGTTCAGACTATGCCAGGGGTAAATATTCACTATGACATTTGTGCTGTGTGCTGTTTCCATCGGCTGTGTTGTAGCCGACTGACATTTTCATCCAAGTCACACTGGTCATGATTTCTACATTTCAAATCTATTTGAAAAACCAAATATACAGGTGACGCACACAATGAGTGGGAACACGGAACAATAGATTGTAAGGTGTTCAGGACGTGCTTGCAATGCAACTACAGTCTCAGAAATACCCACTGAGGTGATTTAACACCTCTCTGCCACAGTCTCCCTCTCAGAGTTTCAGTTCAGTTTTCTGAGCCTTTGACCGTATCTGTTTAGCTTTTTCTGGCTTATTTTAGAAGGCTATTACGCAGGGAGAAAAAGTATTTTTGTTTGGTTTTATGTCAATTTGGAAACAACAAATTGGCGCACCACTCGGCCTTATAAACTTTTATTCAAGCTTGGTATAGCCTTTGAAGGGGAGTGTTTCACACAATAGGGTGGGCATCTTCGATTCGACATATATAGTCACCACGGCCACTTGTCTCCCTTGTATTCTGCAGACTGTGGGGAACGCAGCAGCTCTGTTGGTGCATGACATTATGCCGTCAGAGAACCACTTTTCCCTCGCTCATGCTAGCTCCGGTATTGTTAGCTATCCTTTTGGCATCTGTCCCCTAGAAACATTTTAACACGTCTTTATTGCGACAGTTGGGGTGTGTTTGGAGATCTTTCTGGTCTTCCTCTTGATTCACATTCACAAGTGGCTGCCAGAAGACATTAAGCACTTAAGTTTGACACTTTCTGCTATGTACTCAGACTGATCCCACACACTGCTCCTCTCATTTGAAACCTCTTCATGTGGTGGCTCAAGCCCATGATCTCAAATGTGCTCCTTCTGTGAATGATATCAGTCCAAGAAAACTGTCACATGTGTTATATGGGAAATATGAAAGAGGTCTTTAAATGAAGAAAAATAAACACAGGAGATAATAAAGGGATTTTGTTTTGTATCAGTCTATTTTATTTTAAGTTTAGCATTTCAGTTTTCAACATAATTTTGAAAATATCTTTCCTTCTTTTGCTTTAATAAACAACAGACATTTAGTCAACAAAAATAGGGCTGCTGCACTGAACCAAATTCCATTGTAAGGTGTCTCTATTATTTTGTCCACCTTCTGCATTCGCTATCTCTCCCAAAGTAATTAAACCGTACGAGCGAGGGAAATGAAGAAGCACGAACCCATTATGTGGCGGTGGCCTAAAAGCAAGCTTGGTTAATTTTTCAGAGGAATTTCCACTAATGTATTCAGAGACTGGGAGACATGACAAAATAAAAAGCTCACATTGGCAGCTAAGAAGAAAAGTGTGCATTTAAAGTGTGCTCGGCCAAAGGCTTTCATAATCATAGTTATCTGCACGCTGAATACTATTCATCACCACTGTAAACTGTAAAAAATAAATAAATAAAACTTTATTGTGACAGATGTGCAGGAGTGCTGGAATACTTCATTAACCCAAATGGAGTTCAAGTCAGCTATATTTTCAAGAAAAATGCACACTCACAACTGAAATAATTTATTAGTTGCATTCAAAAAAAGATCAAAGTCTTTTTTTCGAATACAGTGTTTAATGAGTTCTTTTAAGACTGATCTCAGGGAGTGACACTTGTATTGTGGGCAGTGCTGTGAGTTGGGCTGAGATGTGTTTGTTTGATAGGCTCACTGGAGCAGAGTGGCCGTAAATGAGACCTTTGAAATGGGTAAGACAATTTTAGTAATAAATTAGTAACTCTTAATGTGCAGAACATCTGCAATGTGGAAATGGAGTGGAACGAACAAATTCTGCATGTCCCCACCCCCAAAACCCACCAACATGTGGACACACACTTTTCATTTGCAAGAACTAATTCAAACGTAGTAATCTTTCAGGGTTTTTTTTTTTTCTGAGAAATCTAATCAGGCCCAAGGGTGCAATCTCCATCAAAATTTCCTCTTGCCCTTTATTAGGTGTATCCTAATTCAGACAGAGCTGTTTTCTCGGAATACCAAGCTCCAGCATCAATCAACTATGAATGAAAAACTTCTGTTTTGACTCTTGGATTTGACTTTAAACTTTATTTTACTTTATGAAAAGGCTCATTCCTCGCCATCCTCACACAGTCCAAGCTGTGAGTCATCTCATGCTGCTCGATAATTTCAGCGCCCTTTAGGGAAAAGGTAGACAGTGTATATTGATTGATTTGGGCTGGATATACGCTAAAACAAACAGATATCTTGTTCTAAAGATCAAATTCTTCACCAACTCTGGCGGCATTAACAAATGCTGAGACTGGGCCCAAAACACAGGCACAAGATAATTAGTCACACCAGTCTTGGAGAAGGAAGGGCAGGGAAGCAATCTGACTGAAGGATGTATTGATCCTCTAGAGAGGGAGGGGCACCCAGTCAGGAGTCATGATCAATCTTGCGAGCCGACTCTCTCAATCTGTGATGAAACCTGTGTGTGTTGTATGGGGAAGTATTCTATCTACACTATACACACACTAAATACACATGTTCGTGTGTGTGTGTGTGTGTGTGTGTGTGTGTGTGTGTAGCCGCATTAACACTACCAACAGCTTGGTGTACGACTTGTCAGAAAGAGACAAATGTCTGTGTGAGTAAAAGACTCCCAGGGGTTAGAGGAAGGGGGGTTTAGCAGTACCACAACATCGGAAGCCTTTATCGTAGAGTTAAAAGCCGTCCCTGAGACGGAGATTCTTCCTCATCAAACCGAGTGCTCCAAACCGTGGCACAGCGAGGGGTTTTAAAACTGGCTCAGGGAGCGATAGAAAAAGGTAAATCTCCCCAAATATAAACTGTTTGCATATTGGTGTTATCCAGTGGCTGGTCACAGGTGGGCTTCATCTGATTAGACAGTGGTGATGCATATCAGGAGGAGCAGCCGACCAATTGCACTGCAATTCATCTTCCTCTGATATGCTGGGGGAGGTGGAGGAAGTGGGGAAGGAGTGCAGTGGGACTAAAGTGGCTTGCAGAAGTGGCAGTCCTCCCTTTAGCCTCGAAAGATACGGGATCGGTGTTCAGGTATTTGCATATTGCAAGAAATGTAAAAAAAAAAAAAAAAACAACAAACAAACAGAGAGAAAGACAAGAGAAGACAGTGTGTGAATTTGTTTGTTTATGGGTTGTGGGGGGTGTAATAGCACTCTGCCGCTGGCCTCCAGGGTTGGGTGTGTGGATCAGATATCAGACAGCATGCTAAGCTGCAGGGACACCCACAGCAGTGGAACTGTAGATGGCTAATTGACAGGCTGTTGGAGACGAAGCCAGTCCAGATAGCCAGTCACTTTCACGCTCCCACACTCCTCACTCTCCACCAGGGGGGAAGCAAGTGGCTTGGTGAGACGTGCGTGTGTGTGTGTGTGTCGGTGGGTGTGTGTTATGCTGTTCAGAGTTGCACAGACATCGGATGCACTAGGGACATGGATGGCACTCTCACACTCCTCTGCGCATGTGGACATCTCATTTTCACACATGCATGCACACACACACACACACCCCCCCCCACACACACATATATATATGTGTGTGTGTATGTGTGTATAAGTGAGAAGGTCTGTGTATGGGACTCATTGCAAGACTCACATAAATGACAAAAGGTGACGGAGCAGATCACACTGTTGTCTGTCTTCAGATGCATCAGCTCGAAAACCACAATTTACACACCACATCGGCCCTGAATTAGAGACCGACAAGCGGCGCAACCTTCCGCCTGAGAGCTGAAAATAAAATCTGCGCATGGCTTTAGCATGGCAGGAAAATGTAAAACTCACCGAGAAGAGCAGGACCGGACAGACTGTAGTTTTGGTGATTTATTTCTGTGTGATCATACCTCTAAGTCTGTAAAGCAGCAGCTTTACATTGCTGGTCCAAACCCTACAATTAAATTCGTACACGCCAAATGCTTCCCCACTCAAAGTCCTCAAGGTTTAAGCATCGTGGTGCTTGAAGCTGTGAATTTATTTTTCCTTTGTCCACAATATCTGTTTTTCTGGTGAACCACACAAGGCCGGCAAACTTATTGAGATCAACTCACAATAATGTCTCTTTTTCCACAGAATGATTTACATGAATGTGATTGAAGATTTCACGCCACTATGAAGGCTAGGATGAGGCGGCGGTGATGAACATCATCTGTGACTTATACTATTAAACATTCAATTATCTATAAAACACACAAAGGGGCTTCAGCCAGCGTAATGACAGATTGCAGGAGAGGAGCTCCTCATTGTTGTCCCCGTTAACCCAGGTTTTTATAGATCACCTTGCATGCCACCCTATAGCTGTTTAGTTATCTCCATGAATATATGCAGAAGGGATCTGTCCTTGCTGAGAGCAAAATCTGATAATGCAGCAGCAAACACAGCTGAGAGTCAGAGCAAACCAATTCAGAGCTCTGTTTAAAAAAAGCCAAAGGGCTCGCTGCTCATCTCTGCGACAGCACCACACAATAGATGAACAATTATTCAGAGTTAGACTGGAAGAAAAATATTAATCTATTTATTCATGGCTTGTTGAATCAGCTTTATCTTCTGTGATTAATCCAAGTCAATAATGTAATCTTTAATTATAAAGAATGGCCTTATTACCTACGTCAAATAATCACCCCGGTCCATGATGCTGGAAAGAGGAAAACAAATTTCTCTGCTACGTGTTTATGTATTTTCCTGCCATAAATTAGAGCAGCCAGACAACTGTACTTATTTTACTCGTTCAAGCAGTGATGGCATAGGAGCCAGTTAATGCTTTTCTACAATAAATTTAAATTGGAAAGGAAAAAAAAACACCTTTTTTAAAGCACATTTGAGGCACAGTTTTGTCTAAAAACTCAAATGCAATGTGAAATGAATCATGAGTGATTATTTAAAATTCTTTGTGAAACAAAGCACAACTCAGAACATATTCTGTTTACAGAAGACCAGAAATGTCAAAAAATATTGCCATTATCTTTCATCATGTACTTGTCCCAAGAGAACCACATCTACGTAGCTATTACCAAAATAAAACATCTGGAGCTCCTGGAATGATCAATCGTGAGAAAACGCATTACAAGAAGCCGATGCTCAAGGAGGCCCCATGAGAGGAAGAATAATGACCGATGTGCACGGGAGACTTTTATACGTGAGTTTGTACATGCTTGCATGTGATTAATAGTGCACCACCTGTAATAATGGCTTCCTTGCTGTAACAAATGATGTGCGATTTGTCGTCGCAAAGTACACGCTCACGCCAACACGAACAAAGGAGTGAACGCACGTGTTACCTCTCTGTTCTGCTCCCCCGTCCGCTTCCACAACTCCCAGTCCTTCCTCCCTATACACTCCCAGTTGTCTCCCCCACCAGGACTCAGAGTAAGTGATTTGTCGTGCGTGGAGGCAGCAAGTAGCCTGTAACAAATCTAACTGACAGCCCCCGAAATGCAGATCACATGGCCGACAGAGAGGAAACAGCAGCTTAGGGAACTTTCAACAGGATCTTAATATGTGGTGAAGTCACCCAGTGTCCAAAGAGAGCTACAGGACGTTTCATAGACTGACGCGGGACAGACATTTCCTGGATGTCAGAATCGTCTACTAATTAATGTACTCAGGGAGGACCGAGTGTCAAAGTGTCAGAGGACATCGCCGTCAAACGTGCTAGAAGCACATTATAAACTTTTAGTTTCATGTTGTTGCTTCAGACTGAATTTCATCAAACTTTTCAGCTTCCCCTGAGGAGCATGACATTCTCTTTTGCCTGATAGAACAACTAAGAATGTTTCTTCGGGGGGGATCCATTCTCATGTCACAGGTAATTTTTACATTTCTGTGTGAGCAGCTGCCTTAAAGACACGAAAGAAAAATAAATTTCTCAGTACAGTCTTACACAGACCGAATAAGAAGTGGTGAAATACCATTATTTCTTTGGTGTAATTTGGCACATCAGACGTAATGTAGTGCCGTTCCTGTGATAAGACAGAATCTTTAGGTCTCAGGAAGGTGAGCATATCAATGTTCAACATACCCTATTAAGACTTGACACCCGCACTTTATCATCACTAAAGCAATTGCATATTCCTATTCCTGCAGGAGAGATGGGGAAATCCATCTCCTGCAAGGACAGTGCCTTTAATAAATAGTGCACAGAACACAGGCACAAACTCTCCCTCTTTCACCTGATCCCCCCACTCTCTCTCTTACACACACACACACACACAGACACACACACTTTCTCTCTCATGAAAATTGTTTCATTCCTTTTAGTCAATCTGGCTAATGCAAAAATCATGTATGTCTGTCTTTAAATATTTAATCTTAACAGCAGCAAGATTGAAATACAACGTTGAAGAAGCATTACTCCTTCCCTCCTGGAAGGTACAAGAGCTCAGAGAGAGAGAGAG
>JAOXYL010000052.1:16965773-16986967 GCA_028564955.1 Terapon puta
TATATATATATATATACACATATATATATATTTAAAAAAAAAAAAAAAAAAAGCTAGCCATGCACTGCAATTCAGCTGCAAAGATGCAGACAGGCCTGACCGTGATATCTTACTTCCCGTAAATTCGGTACACAAGCAGCTCAACTTTTGGACTTGCATGTGTGTAATTTCCATTTGACAGGTATTAATGCGTTGATAACAAATAATGAAGAGTCAACGCAACAGAGGCTACTGCTGCCTCAGCAGTAACACAGGCAGGTATCTGTGGTCAACAGAGAACCTGGCTCTGTGGAACTGGCAGGGGAAATGTCATATTTGCATAAAAGCCACAAAATATTGTATTTCTTGTTTTTCTCGATGTTTCATATTCGAAGGTGTGGAATTGTGGAGGCTGCAGACGGCGGGCTGATATTTGCTCTTTTTGTCCTTGAGCAAACAGAGAAATCGGCTCAATGAGAAGGAAATTCTGATTGAATTGTTAAAATCTAATGAGGAAATGTACCGAAGAGCACTTGAGAGAGTTAAGGCACTTAAGCATGTGTTCACAAAGCCTCACATTGTTGCACTGTTGTTTTTAATCTGGATGTCTATCTAAGATTAAGTGCTCACTATTTCATGTTATAAGATTAACATTTACCTCAAATGGTGTCCTCTGTTTCCTACACACATTTTTTCATGACTAAATGGATGTAATAATTTAACTTAAATCATCAATCATTGCTTGGATTTATTTGCTCGTCTAGAGATTGGTACACTGAGGCTATTCAGCATAATTATGTTGTGATGGAAATTTCTGCAGTTTCTGAGCTTCAGCTGAGCTAAAGGAAAAGCATCTTTTTCATGTTTTTCACAGGACATATAAGCACAAACATGATAAAGAGCACTGCATATGCAAAGAGTCATCTTTGGCTCTGTGTAAGCTGTAAAATAAATTAAATGAGAATGGCATCCTTGCCCTCGAGAGCACATTTATTATATCAAGCGTCTTTGGTCTGCACCAATGACATGGTAGTGCCCCTCTGACTTCCCTAACACCCTCCTATTGCTCTCACTGGTCTGTTTGATGGTCATATCTGATCCCTGCAAAATCACAAAAAGATCAGAATTTCAGTGACAGTGTCAAACGTACTTAATACAGAACTGCCAGTCACGTTTCAAAGGATTGGGTACTGACAGGTTGTCAAGTCATGGTCAAGTCAGAGTCAGTTCAAGCGAGTTGTGATTTACTGTATTTGTCCTGTTATATGGAACTATTTGCTTTTTCAGCACACTTGTTTTTGCTTATTATCACAAACTAAACACGATCCCCTGAGTTTAACACTCAACTGCCAAAATCAGAAGTCTGCCCACTCCTAATGTGGTTAAACCTTGTCCACCTCCTAACACACAGGACATGCACAGCTGTGACACTGACCACCCTCCTTACTTCTCCTCCCTGCAGCTGTAAACACAGGACAGTCAGGTAGAGGAGGACTGCCTTCAGCCAACTCTTCTTCACTCTTTATATGCACGAAACAACACTCTCCTTTGTACAATCACAATAACTAAAATCACTCAACTGCTTAAATGGAGGTACTTTGCGTCTGCAGTGTATTATTTGCATGTGTACTGTACGTATCTATACACAGCACTAATTAGTTGTGGTTTGTGTGGCAAACTGAGTGCAGAGTTGACGTGCCCACTCTCTACTATAAATGAATATTAAACATTTGAAACAGAATTAACATTTAATTAACATTTTATATGGCATGACCACAGTGGCCTCTAAGTGGCTTCATTTTGTGATTAGCACTACTTCCCTCTCACTACGGATGTTTAGTAAATACTACTGTGGTCATGGTGATGACACTGCACTTTATACAAAAAAGATCATGAATGCTTTAATGTACTTTTCAAGAGAAAAGACAATTAAAGTAGCAGTAACCTGTATTATTATGTGAGGCAAATAATCTGCAAAAAAATCCCCCTGAAGGTAAGGCTTTTGCAAAAACCCACCATGCCCAAATCGAAATAACCAATCAGGACACAGTATATGACGGACTGTCAATCACTGCGCCTGCACAGGCTGCAGCAGCTCCCTTTCCAAACTCAGTATCTTCAGTGGTGTGCTGCTATGAAATACAATTAACACTTCTGGTTTAGTGGTGTTGAAAAAAAGAAACTATGGCTGAGACCAATACACACCACTCATCAATTCACCTACTCATGTTATTCTGAATGTAGTTTATGAATAGACATAATTGAAATAGTTTTTTATAATAACAGTAATAGTAGAATAATGAACTCTTTATATAGCAATTATAATAATAATCTGGATATGTTTGTTCATGTGTTCTTAATGCCATTACTTTGCTCACATAATGAAAAATGCACTTTTCATTCTTGTTGCAGAATTAGGATCTTGAAGTCTAAAAATACAGAGAGTTGACATTATAACACTATAATGTACCAATTACGTTTACTTTTTTTTAAAGCCCTGAATTGTATATATCAGAGATTCCAGAAAAGTTAGACTTTCCCAGTTGTAGTCACGACTTAATTTGAAAATGACGTATACATAAGAAACCGGTAATTACAATAACTCCTACATGAATGAAGCTCACTGTGACAGACTCACCACCGAGCCCACAGTTAGCAGTGACAGTCAGAAATAGGTTATAAATACTGTACGTGGTACCATGGGCCCTAAAAAAATAATAATACATAAAAAGAATAATAATTACATGTTAAAAGTTTTACATGTATATGGATCACGATGAATTGTATATAAATCACAGTATACCTCAAGCATACCTTTTTCAAACTAAAACATCAAAATAATGAGAGAATTAGGTATTTTGAGCCCTCTACTTACATTTAGAGAACATGTAGGGTCCAACGAATGTGACTCACATGTGATGTCATCTGAAATTATATGTATACATGTTTTCTTGGCATTAGTCATCTACACTCCACGCTGATCAAGGCTACATTTCAGTGGCTGAACTGAGACATTGCTGCGTCTAAAAATGTACACTTAATGTATACACTATATTTCAAGCATAATGCATTGTTTGTGTTGTTTTTTTGTACTCTGTCTCTCATGTTGGATAGAATCAGTTTGCTGTTGTTGTTTTGGTTTTCTCATCCTTTTCTTGAATATTTAGAAATGTATTTTAAATTAAACAAATGTGATATACTGGTAGTTCATTTTTCACTTATTAATTACCATTTTACATGTCCCTTAGATATATTTTTTGCCTTAAATGATGTTGCAGAAGATAGGGAGGGTGTGTTAGTTTTACCTCTTTGCCCTGAGGATTTCTCACTTGAAAAGTAGCGAGTGGTGATGTTTCAGTGCGAGGGGGTCAAAGGTGGGAGCATGATATTTACAGTGAGCAGAAGGTCTGAAGCAGATAAAGCACGACAGGGCACCAATTAGGTGGTTTAAAAGTTGAGGCAAAAAAGAGGGAGAATAAAAATAATGTCCGGTCCCCACACTAATGGAGAGGGAGTGGGAGAATTTTGTATATATCAAATGATAAGGCCGGGTGAAACGAAATGACTGCACACACGGTGAGACAGAATGATCAAAGTAAACCACAGTTGTGCTTGTGCGAACCCACACAGTCTAAATGTCTGTTCATTTGGGATTTTGGATTAGGCTGATTCTGCTGTGAAACTGCAGAGGGGAATTTGGAGGCATTCACTCACCACTTCATTGCAAATTCAGAACACTTGAGTTTTACTGTAGCTTTCATCACTATGAAAATGCTGAAATGACTGGTGTGGCTTGCTAGGTAACATATCAGCTTGCATTAATGCTGAGATTGGACATGGTGTGGTTCAGTAGCTTAGTTCAGCCTTTGCGAGCACAAATTCTGCTACCATGTTATAATAGTAGATGAAAGTCAGAGGTTCAAGTGCCCAATGAGAGCTCTCATTATTAAAGTTGTACTATCTTCTGAAGGACCATATGGGTACTCATTTTTCTGTATATGTAAGAACACACTGCTCAAAGGGAAGAGAAAAATATGGGAAGCTTGTGCAGTGGACTGAGGAATTGCCATGCTTTGCACATGAGTGCAAAGAGCAGGGTTCAGTGATTTTTTCATAGCCCTGAGGATCACTTCTCTTCAAGTCCACACGCAGCATGCTGCTTTATGCAACAATGCAACATATTACTCACACACCCTCAATATTTATATGCAAAACAGAGAAAAAAAGTTAAACAGTGAATGTGACCAGTGTCATTTGCTGGAGCTAAAAAGATTGTGCATATGCCATAACTTCTCCAGAGGGTTGGAAAAATGTGTCAGAACAGAAAGAGGTCTGAATTTGGAATCAACTTGTCTTATTCCTGTCACAAGATGTATGTCAATGATTTATCCAGAATAACTGGAAACACTACTCCCATGGGAACAAAAGAAATGGAAGTAAATTCAAATTTATTGATCAAAACGTTGATTTAAAAAGAAAAAAAGTTGCCTGTTGACAAAGGGCAGCCAATAATCGACTTGCAAAATAGCAGGGATCTGCCTTTATAGCTGAAGGTCACAGCAGCAAAGCTTCCTCCTTCTAAAGTGCATTTTTTGTTCTCTAAACTGACCCCCGCATGAAAAATGAAAGAAATTCCCTCTTTCCCATAAGCAAGTGGAACTAAAGCTAAATGTCACCAGTTGAATCTTTTTGGACCAAAAAAAGCATTCATGCGAAACATCTACAATATATGTAGTTCATTGTAAATAATAAATGACCTTACTTTCTCACAGCCTCTTAATAAAACACACACTCTCAATCCTCTTTTCAGAGTTCATGGTGTCAGGTTTTCTGAGCAGGCTGCAGTAGGAAAAGGGGGCACTGAAGAGAGGGAACATGGCTGGTAGACAGTATACACTGAATCTTAAATTTATCTCAGAGTTGGTAGATATTTGTTTATTTTTTGAGAATAACACAAGAGCAATGATATTGATCTAATGTCTGTATGCTAAATGCAGACTTTGAGTTAAATATGAGTCAATATCCTACTTTATCAAAAGTAGTAGGGCAAGGGGGAAACAGCTCTGACTGTGGAAACATGACTGTGCAACACAGTGGTGCTCAGTTTTAGATAACATCCGTGAAAACATAGTTATGTATATTGTTGTCCTAATAGATTCCCTCAAATCCTATACACTGGTCCTATAACTATTTTGTACCACATAACAATTACATAGAGGGACTGTTAATAGTGTTGTAGTCAGTGACGTTTGGTACCATTGCACCTCACTGACCAAATGGCCCAACCCTTCGTTGCAGACACTAGTGCAGGACTGTTTTAATTTTTATTACCATGTTAATTAATGTGCTTTAAATTAAATTGGAAAGGTATCATTAAACTTAACAGCAACAAGGTTAGCTAGGTTAGTAAGGCACATGTTAACCATACGTGTACTGCATAGGTGTGCTCCAAAACTTAACAAATAACATTACACCTCTGCAGAAAATGTGCAATATTGTAATATGAATTGGTCTCTAGGACAAAGATCTCACAGCCGGAGGGGTTTTTTTGTTGTGGCCACGGATTTTAACAATGCCAACCTGAGGAAAGTCTTGCTGAGATATTACCAGCATAGCAGCTATTATACAGGTGAATTGATCAGATTTGATCAAAAAGACCAGGAGGAACACTGCCACAGCAAATGTAAAATGTAGAACACTTAAATGGGTTGACCCTTGGAAGTCTTCGGAAATCTCAGCCATTTATGTATAGATTTGATTTTTCCTTTAAAATCATTGCGACCTGACAATTATTTTCCTTTAACTTTGATATACTGTACCAGAACGACTGGTATCATCATCACACTGGCACGATCAGAGACCCAAAAAGACTAAAACCCTGTGTCTGTATGACTACCACCACTTCCACCATCTTGAAATGCTTTGAGTGGTTAGTCAAAACATTCATCACCTCCTCTCCCCTGATGCGCTGGAACCAGTCCAGTTTGCCTAGAGGCCAAATGATGACGCCATCGTCCTCACCCTTCATGCTGCCCTCTCCCTCCTGGACCGGAGGGACACATATGTGAGAATGCTGTTCATTGACTACATTTCAGTATTTAATACCATCGTTTCCTCCAAGTTTCTCACCAAGCTCAGAGACCTCGTGCTCAACACCGACTTCTGTGAGTGGATCCTGAACCTCCTGATGGGCAGTGTGAACAGGTCGCACCGCATCCTCCACCCTCACTCTGAACACCCCAACGACCGTGTGCTCTTTCCTCTCCTGTACTCCCTGTTCATTCATTACTGCATGGCCACCCACACCTCCAGCATCATTATACAGACAGGAGCCCAAACATCTTGGTACCAGAAAAATACCTCTATGTCCTCTGATCATGAACTACTATAAGCAACAGGGAGAAGGACAAGACTCTACAGTGGGTGGTGAAAACTACATAACACATCATCAACATGGTACTGCCAAGGAGGACCAGGACAGCCTGAAGTGTAGGAAAAATGCCAACAGGATTCTTAGACCTCAACCACACCAGGCACAAAACTATCCCAAACACCAAAGAACAAAGTTCAGCCCATAAGACTTTTGATCTCCTGAGCTCACATGCTCATTATATAACTTCACTTCACATCAGTGTTGTTTTTGGCAGCCATTTTAGATTTTAGTTGACTCAAAAAGGTTTTTGTCTAATTTTAGTCAGTTATAGTATTAAAAAAAGTATTAGTCTTTTTTTCCACAGCAATTAACACTGCTCAGTACACAGACAGCATCATGAAATGACGCTTACCTTTAGAAGGACTATTCCTCATTTTGTTCACCGAGCCCAGGCAGCTAGCTTGATGCTAACTGGTGTTAGCCTGACTAGCTAGCTGAGGCTGTGCTAACATTAGCCAGCAATCAGCTTCTTTTTTTTTAATAGACAGTATTTTACTTTTGTTTCTGGTCGCTTTTCCCCATATATTTCTAGCTAACTGACAGGAGGTCAGGTACAAATTAATCCCGCTGTTTTTAACATGACTTTACCGAAGAAAAACTGATCCAGGACCTGTACTGTGGAAACCACCTGTTCTCTAGGCCCGCCCACCCTGACCATCAGCCAATCAACATAGAGTATATTCAGCGCTTCACTCATGTACCCCAATAATGTTTTTGAGCTGAAAAATCTTAATCTGGCTTTCAAACAAATACTGATATATAAGATTAATTACAATTCATTTGATTAATTAATTAGCGTATCGTGTAAATATTTAATTAAAACTTTAAATAGAATGACAACCCTAATTGTGTAGATATTTAGAGTGCAAACCCGCCTAAACAGTATTGTATTTCTTTCTGTGTGTATTTCTACTCATACTCCATTTTTTTATTTAGATATTTTATTTTAGTGTGTCATTTAATATATTCTCTTTACATATATCGAACTTTTACACTATTTAAAATCTTATGATCTAAGTTCTCCTTTATTTAGTGTGATTTGCATTTTCTGTGTGGCAAGCAGAACTGTGCAGATCCTTCACATAACATAACGCAGAGCAATCTAGTAATTACTGTTTAGAGTACTTTGCATTGGAGCATGTGATTACAGCGACTGAATTGATGAGGCTATACTGTTATCATCATATACCTGTTAGCATTTGATATCCTGACGCTGAGCGGGGGATATCTCGTTACTGGACAGATGCTCACTTGTTATTCTGCTCACACCCTGTCAGTGTGGGACAGATGGGATTGGGAGGGAGGGGGGGGGCAGGATGGGAGGGCTGGGAGGTACTGCTGACCCTCCTCTCCTCCCCGTCGGCTGCACCAACAACATGCCACACGCATCACGGGCCCGACCCATCCTCTACTCTGACAGAAGCTCACCTGCCCTAAAGCCCCCCAGAGCAACAGGGCGCACTCCCCTGCCAGCTGTGTCGAACAGCCTGCGCCACTGGCCCGAACAAATTCTCCAAAAGCCACAGGGAGGTTTCTCGTTCATTAGGACTCTGACATTTTATAAACTATGGCGTAAATAACCATTGTCTGAAAAAGAAAGGTTCAGAGGATTGCAGGGGAAAATAAGAGCAGAGCAAAGGAGTAGCCATCACGGACGTAGGTAATGAAATGATCCATTGTAAAAGACAGTTTCCTAAACCAGTAAGATAATTAAGATTTTGTAATTCTATTCTGAGGGTGTGTCAACAGAAGAATTTACTGTACTTCCTCCTGTTGATCGATGAGTGCTGTCTCTACCAAATAAATGAATAAATTACATTAAAACATAATGTTGACAAATCACCATTTAAAGATTAAAGATGGATTTATAAATTAGATGCACTGTTTTCAAAAGGTTTAAATGGGGACCTTTATTTTGTTTTATTTTAAGGAAGCAATTCTGCACTTCAGGTTCCTAATGGGATAATTAAACCTCCTTTTTTATGCTGTATTTTGTGTTCCCAAATAGTCACATGTGATACAATTTGATTGTCAGTATACATACATTAAAATATATTTTAAACCCCCACCTCCATCCCCTCAGTTGTTGTGTCACATTTGTAGTTCTTTGCTAACGATTTATCACTGGTATTTGAATTTAAAGGGGGATTCTTTCATATCAATATTCCATTTTCAGAAAATTGGGAGACCCGCAACAGACAGACTCAAGGATGTTGATAACTGAAGCAGCTGACATTAAGATATCCTGACTTTCAGTCATGAGCAAAAACAATGACACACATTTCATGTAATATAACCCAACAGCATCTTTCATCAGACTGCCCCTGTCTGGTAAATCTTCATTGTTAAATCTCTGCACATCCTCTTTGTATCACAGACTTTCTGCAAAAACAAAACAACCACATGTGGTCTAAAAGCCCAAAATGAGATGCAACTTTAGAGCGCTCCTCCGCAGCTACAGAGAAGAACATTAGACACAGGCTGAGGATCAGTCATTATAACATCTGAAGTTTATGTGTTAAAAACTGGAGTGGCCCTTTCAATTGGGAAGCGTTATTATATCGTCCATATATCTATATTTGTTTTTTCAACCTCCGATATAACTGTAGTGTCCGTGCGACTGTAATGTGTGGGTATCAAGTGTGTTGGCTGTGATTTAGAGGCGGGAATAAAAGGTGCATCCTGGTACACCAATGAAGGTCAAGGGCGAAAAACGTTTACACTCGTGTCAGCTGCTCATTAAATTGAGCCTTTGGCATCATGTGGTCATCTTTTTTTTTTTTTTTTTTTTTTTCTGAGTGCCAACCTGAAACTATTTACTGTCAGCTGTGCAGAACAGCCTGCCTCACTGCCCCGCTGAAGCCTGAACAAACTCTCTGCTTGCCGCTGGGAGACAGTTGGTGATTCTGTGTACTTTGGGTTTGTGAGATTTTGTAAACAAATAGCATAAGTGCTCTAAGTGCAGCATGCACATGTAGTGAGCATGTCTAATACATCATAAATGAGCTTTTCCAGCTGATGAATACTAATATGTTATTTTGAGAGGCAAGATTGTCTTGTTTTGGTTAAGTCTTGTTTTTGAGAAATGGAAAACTGCGTATTCAATTGCTTTAAATTTTTCCATCTCCAGAATGCTAATCATCCCGCTGTTTCATAAAGAGAGAGGCAGAGAAGAAAAAAACAACCTTCCATGGACATCATAAAAAATATGAAGAGTGCCAAACTGTGTTGGGGTCTGTTTAAACAGTCAGTCCCACCACTAAGTGGAGACTGTCACTGCCTCTTGCTTCTGGAGAGACTGAAGCTGTAGTTTGTAAAAAGGGCCTGATGCTCGGGTGGATGATGAAAGTACAGAGGGCCTAGACAGCCAAGTCCCAGAGGGCAGCCCTGACTCAAGATATTAGAGCCTGAATAAATCATGTAATGTTGCTGTATCATCCCTGCCCTGATCAATCTCGCCTGATCAATACATCAGTCTTCAGGCATGATATCTGAGGGACAGTAGAGATGGCACACAGTCATTAGCATCAGGTGAATGATTGGTTGCCAAAGAGGCTCGGCAGGGGCTAAGGGGGGCAATTATAGCAGGGGCATGGAGAGGTGAAAAGTATAAATATTGCAAAACGGTCACCCAATAATGGAATTTGTGCAATCGCAAATAGAAACAGATCAATTTTATGCTATTTGGTAAGCTTTCGCATCTGCCATCTGCTCTGTGCAAACTCTGGAGATGGGTCCTGCTTATTATGTCTGCGGCTAATACCCTACTCTAGGTCAGTTGTTCATAACAAAATCTGGCTATTCACAGCATGGTGTTGAGTTATCTGACAACACCTCATATTGTTCGGTCCATTTATGAATGCGCATCGATTCTTATTTTGTTCTGCGAAGCACAGATAAAGAAAGCAATAATCCTTTGTATTAAAAGTATTGCCAAGGCTCCCTCAGTTCATCAAAGCACTCTGTGAAATAACAACACACTGTGCCACTAGTTGCTGATTAATTCATGTTACACTTGCTCGCAGCAGGAACAAAGAGTCTCACTCTACAATCTCACAGGGACTTATTTCCTCATTTTCCTCATTAGGGAACATTTTAACTTCACTATGTATCATTTTGCCTTTACTGTATAAATACTGTCTATTATACTTACTTTAAAGGGCAGCATTAGTCTAAGGTGACCGCACGCTGTGTTTGTTTTTCTCTAAATGTTCTTTAGAGAAGTGTTGCTAATTGTTTGATCAGTGGAACCTTATTACCTAGAAAATCCATATTTGTTAGTTGATATGTCAGCTAATCTGTCATCACATCGCAAGGCAACTTTTCAACTGTCTCATAATGGTTTATTTAGAAACAGTTTTTCACTAATAGGCCTCACATTTCTTTTTTACAGGAAACACACTTTGACACACAACACAGGTGTAAATAATGACATTAAAGATGGCTGAATTCCATTTAGCTGTCACACTGGCATGGCTCACTGAAACATCTGAATAGAGCGGAGCCATGATTAATGTTATTAGTAACACTTTGATGATGTTCCTGCTATTACAAGTCAAACTGTCTGCTGTGAAAAAGAAATGTCTTTGATTTTCCTATTGTGACATGAAGAAAATAACTGTCGCTGAAATATAAAGAATAACTGAAAATAACTACAGTGAAAAAAATCCTGTTAAGAAAGCAAATAGTTGATTAATGCAGGTGAATATTTGGAGCAGGCATGGCTGATGGCTGGGCACTGCCAAACTGGCATGGATAATGGACTATAGGGATGGATGAGCATGCCTGTCACTTGTGACCACTGAATGAGACGCAATAGGAATCTACGTAAATGTTGGTTCACCAGCCAGAAAACACATCTACACAGCCAAGTGATAGCAAACTAATCAGCTTGCACCAGGAAAAATAGAAAACAAAAAAAACCCAAAACACTTTTAAATACAAGTCAGAGGAAGGATGAAACATTGGGGGAAACAACATGTGTCACTCTTACTATACTATACTGCAAACTGTCTCCACTGTAGCTTGAGAGGCTTCTTGCAATGTATTAATGTTTACTCAGGTCAGTGTTTGTGTAAAATATTGAAATGGTATAGACTAAAGTTCCCCTCTGACAGTAATGCTACGTTAATGTCTGTATGACCATGACCAAAAGTAAATTAATCAGGCTCCGGCATCAAAGAGTTTGCCTCACACGTTTTTCATATGACAATGTGTGGCTCAGTGAAAAAGTGAATAAGGACGATACTAAACAGCGAGGGTGGGCGAGTTGCCAAGGTTAAAAGTCTGATTCGCTTTAAACGAACAGCATGTGGTTGAGAAAGAGGAATGCTTCAAGAGACAACAAATGCACAACCACAACATCCTCTGGTCTTTGTGAAATTTTGAGGTCCATTATACAAATCAAACTATATTTTTGTTACTATGGCAATAGTTATTGGATGCATTTTTGTTGAATGTAATTTATTACCTCTCAGTATGGTATTTCATAATAAGTGGTGGTGGATTTCTGTTCCTGTGCTGGGTGCACGTTCACATATTCGAGAGATTAACAGAAGAGGATGCATCTATGTAATTCAGTGCAGTTTTATCTCATTGTCAGTCTCAGCCTCATAGAGCCGTATCAGAACATTTTAATTGCTGAAGTCTTTGTTCAGTCTGACTTTTCACTGCACTGAAAATGTGTCCTAATCACATTTTAGATGCATAAAGGATCACATATAAAGTCAACACAGCGATGAGAGTTAGAGCAAAGACCAGTCAGTAGAAAAGAAAGTGGAGTCCTCGACAACTCGTGAGTTGTCAGTCTAGAGGCCGAGCTGTCTAAAAGATGTCATACCACTTCTGGTTTAGCAACGAACAAACACATAGTTATTTCTCAGCTGTTTCATAAAATTACTGATGTCATTTGTTTTTTCCCTGGAGGTAGTCCCACATAATCTCGTTTTTATTGTGATTTATTAATATTCTTTAGATATAATAGCAATGGAGTATTCTAAAATAATGATAATGAAAATAAAGGTAGTTCATCAACTCTTAGTGGCACTCAGCCACTGTTATAAATTGCAAATATGAGGTAATTACTGATTTTCCATCAGAGGAACGCAGGATTTTGTTCAGTTGTTTGACTGGTTTGAGGGTTGTGCTTTGTTGACATTTATTCCAACAAGGTTTTGCCACACAGCTGGACTCCAAGCAGTCATTCTAGCATGAAAACTAAATGGAATAAATAGCTGCAGGCTTATAAATTGTGCCATATGTTCAGATCAGAGGCTTTGTAATTTGAAAGTGCATTGATTTTAATCAAGATAGCCTCTTATCTCACCTTTTTTCAAACTACTAAAAATTAATTAAAAATATAACTTAAATACCAATGAAGTGCCCTAATATGAAATAAACTGTTTTTGTTTTGTTTTTTTCATTTTCTTGACACGAATGACAGAAGAGTTCACAAAGTCCTGTAACACCAAATACCAGAACAGCTACTGAACAGCTGATTTACTGATTAGTAAATTTTCTCTCTTTTTAAAGCTCTTAATCTGTAAAATGACTAATATTGTTACAATAGAAAATATATCCTTAGCACACCCTGGCACACTGTTGGCTAATGATCATTTTTCAGATCATTGGAAATGATTAGTGAGGATATATGTAGATGTTATATAATTTGATTTGACTTTTATTTCTAAAGTGTATGCTTTTTCATATACATTAAATATTATATATTTTTTCTTTTTTTCCAATGTGACATTAGCACTACAAAAGAGATATAACCCTTAGAAGGTAAGTGGATATAAAACCTGAAATTGGAGGGGACGGTCTCTTTGACTAACAGGTCAAAAATCACACAAAAAAATCTAATTTTCTCTCTCAAACAAGATTGGCTTTAAATCAAAGGAAAGGGAATGTTTTTAATCTGGGAAGTATTTTGCCTATGAATTAATGGCGGGTCTTTTGACAGACTGCAGCACTAATAATATCAGCACAATGCATAATGGCATGTGACCTTTTACAGTGCTTTTGGCTTCACCTCCACATTGGAACATTTAGCTGTCGCTGTGGCCAATTATTTCTCAGGTACGTCCTGTTGTGCAGGATAATAACACTTAATTAGCCAGGAAATGCAGGGGGGGCACTCTTTTTTCCGCCCTCATCTCCCATTCCCTCTGTCTCTCTGTCTTTCCCTGTTGGAATGCAGCTCTCTGACAGGGTTTGCAGTGAGAGTCAATCATGTCCACTCTACTGCCTCAACACTCACCTGCACAGCGAGAGGTCCGGAGCCTGTGCAGACTGGCCTGGCCATAATCAGGGTGTTCACAGGTATCATGCTTTCAAGGGACGTGGAGGTCAGACCAGTGGCGGGCGGGAGGGAGGACGAGGGCCCATCTGCCTCTCTAGCCCAAAGCCACTCTCATCATCATCATCATCGTCGTCATCATCATCCAGCAGAGCAGAAGCGTTGGAGGAAAGATTAGCCAGCAGCCACTGAAATGCTGAATGTATTCTGTTACTACAGACTGTGTCGGCTCTGAGGTCACATTCATGAAAGCGGAGCAACTAAAGACCAGTTTAGAAAAAGGTACATCTGATAAATGAGTGTGCACTGCAGTGCTACGAGATAAAGGCTAATATCAACATGCTTAAAAAATGATACAAACATACTGAAATAAAACAGCCATTCACCTGCTCACCAACTGAGTTTAGCATGTTAGCTTGCTAAGGTGTGCTTATTAGCAGTGAATATGTAAACATATAGAATAGAATAGAATTATATTATTATTGCATTATTATACAGAGTACAACGAAATTGGAGAGCTCTTCATTTTTCAGTGCAAAAATGAAATATGGTATAGTATAGTAGAGTATATCTTATGGACAGGATGGAAATTTAAAGGATCACCAAAGTGACCAGTTAATCCTGAAGGGAACATGAATGTCTGTAATGACTGTTGAGACATTTCTCATGGTGATGCCAGAGGAAAAGTCAGGGGAACACCAGTAATAAAGATTCATTGTCCGGAAACGATGAATGTGCGTACAAAAGTTCATCAAAATTCATCAAATGATGGAGCAGCAATTATGACAGGGAACTGACGCACAGTATTTTCTTAGTTGGAATCATTATTCAATGTGAATACATTAATAGAACAATAGGTGACAGCAGCAGTTAAGTATGGAGCCGTTGTTGAGAAAAAAAATCTAAGGCTACAATTTACTAAAATGAGCACACACATCCCTAGTACGTGTGTGCGATAGAATTTGTTTGTACGTTTTTGCACAAGGCCAAGCCATTTTTTCCAGCTTCTACCTGCTTAGGGCACTTGTCCTCGTGATAGCTATGGATAGAGACTCCTTAATTAAGCTTTACTTTAGCTTGGGGATAAGTTATCAAGACATGTTGACAACACTTGCTTTGCAGGGGATTATTGTTAGTAAAAGGCAATTAGGTACAGTGCACTTCATGCTTGGGGGAGAAAGGCTAGTCTGTCATGTTGTCTTTCTGTATACGCACTTGTCACTTATGCAATTCATAAAAACGTGGTAATGAATTAATTATAACATGGGTACAAATCCATCAAAATGTACAAATGAATTAATCAAAACATGAATAAACTTCATCTACTGTGCACACAAATTCATTTAGAGCATTTTGCTAAAATGTTGCCTTGAAATGATTTTATTTTCTTTGTATGGCCACTCCGAGGCTCCATTGTTAGCATCAGAGTTTAACAGACATTGTGGACTTGAAGTCTATAACATCATCTTCACGGGTTGGCTAATGACCACAGCCACAGTAACATTCATACCCAGTTTAACACACATTCTTCTTTCACTCATGACAAAATAAAACTCCTTCTAGCATAAAATTAAAACCTTTGATCGACAAAACTCGATCACTAATGCACTGATCCCATCTAGCCCTGATAATCCTGAAAGGGTCAAAACAGTTATTTGAACGGGACAAAATGTGACTACACGGTAAATTTGAAGACAGTGGAACCAGTTCTGTATTTCCCTTCTGATTATACAAACAGCCAGCTGCCTGACAGGCCTGAAAAAGTAGACCATTACTTTCCCTCCAGTAATTTGAGTCTAGAAAGAAACATCTAAAACTAATAAACCAGAAAGACCCTTGAACATGAGCCAATTACATCTTAGAAAATGTGACCACTGCTGTGTCCAGAGAAGAAAGGGCCCTTGACTTATATTGACCAAATGCAATACTGTGCAAGTGTTACCTTCGGTTATAATTGTGCTCCTGTGTGTGTGGATCCCTGTGCGATGTTCCTTATATATACAGTATTTTCACATGAGAGTCAGAGAACTGGATATTCAAATTGCAATTATAATTTTAGCAAAAATGATATAAATTTAATTTGTAATTATTTTAATAACATTGAGTCACTGTATATGGGTACTGAGGTTTGATGCCTTGTCTTTGTACACTGTCCTATTGTAGCTTATTTCTTAGGTGAAAATTATATGTGACAAAAAAAATGTTTTTTTTTTTTCTTTTGACAGACTGCAGCACTAATAATATCAGCACAATGCATAATGGCATGTGACCTTTTACAGTGCTTTTGGCTTCACCTCCACATTGGAACATTTAGCTGTCGCTGTTGCCAATTATTTCTCAGTGCGTCCTGTAGTGCAGGATCATAACACTTAATTAGCCAGGAGATGTAGGGGCACCCCCATCTCCCATAGAATCGGATATTCAAATTGTAATTATAATTTTAGCAAAAATTATATATCTAATTTGTAATTATTTGAATAACATTGGGTCACTGTATTTGGGTACTAGGGTTTTTTTAGCCCCTTAATTTCAGGCTATATAAAGCTGCAGCCACCAAATGTATGTAAAAACAATTTTCATCAATTGTCTATTGCTTAGAGACTCAGATTAAATATTTTATATCAATTCTACTTTTTTGTCATCTCATTTAGGTTGTTGGACAGTTGGTAGTGAAAGGACAGTTCGGAAATTGTACAAATACTAACACAGTGCTTTTTCAACACGTGTCTGGAAAGGACTGATCATTTGGACTTTATGGATTATGTATTTGAAATATTATTTTTCATCTGTTGTTTGAACTTGCAAATGCATAAATCTGAAGCACTAATTGTGGAACTGTGCGGGCTCAAAGTGTTTCTGCTTGTAGCTGCATCCAAACAACACTTCCCTGAGCACTCAGAAACACACTGGCCAAGTATGAAGTCAATTGAATGAACAGTACACTGGATGATTTGTAGTTTGTAAAACCTTTATCTTTTGACCTCTTGACCTACAGTCTTTTACATATTGTCGCATTGGGATGCAGTGTATATTTGTAAAATAACTCTATCTGAACAAAAGTGTTATTTGAATCTGTTCAGTCCATTGAAGAATTCAGCCACTAACACACAAGCAGCTGTTGCAGTGTGTTCAAAAGGATAATGTGTACCCTATTTGAGATGTAAGCCAAAACTCCATTGCAGGCCTATTGTAATATGTACTTTGCTGTAAAAATACTTCCTGCCGCCACAGTAAATGTTTCTGGCAAAAAGGCCACCAGAATCCGATCCATCAATTATATCTTAAAGGTCAAACAGACCCATACATAGGGTACAGCGCTCCAACATTCAGCTCCACTTTTCTCGGTACATTTGACTATTTTCACCAGTATTGAGGAATTCAACATTCATCACATCTTTTCAGCCAACCCCCGGCCTAAAAATAGGACAGAGATACCATAAATTGCTTAATGGGACACACTATTTCCCTTTTGATGTGGCCACAGTGAAAGTCAAAGCCTTAGCAAACTAGCTGATGTCTGAGGTCTTGGTCAATCATTGTAAAAATGGCAGACAGCAGGGCTAAGATCAGAACAATAGCGCAGACAGTCGGTAAATGACTTCAGTCAGCCATCAATTACCCAGAGGACTATGTGGGAAGTACAAAAGCCACCTAATTACATTTAATCTCGACTTTAGATGTAAAACAGGAGGTTAACATAATATCACTTAACCATCTTCATGGTTCAGTGATGCCAAATGACTAGGCTAATGAAAGCCAGTCTGCCTCACTAACACCCTCTGACTGGTCATTTTTTGTGAGACAAGGCACTCTTGAAAATCCAATTTTCTGTGTGCTTGGTTTCTTTTTTATGCCTATTCACTTGTCATGTCTTATGTCAAGGAGATTATTATTTTTTTGCCGTTTTCCTGCCTCTCTCTAAATCTATCATTTACAGCAGGTACAATACTAGGATAGGGCAAATCCTTTCTGCTTGAGCTCCCCTTCTGTAGCAAGGACTTGAAAGGGGATGGAAACTGTTGAGCAGAAGGAATGAGTTCTGGGGTTTTGAATATGTCATTGGCGTTATAATCTCTGGAGGCAAGACTACAGTGCAGTTGAAAACACGGACATTAAGAATTTAAGTCATTTGGGGATCAAGCGGAAAACAAACTGTGCCTTTAAAAAAGAAAATAAACAAAGCTTTAAAACCCACATCGGGAGTATACACATAAGCATAAACCTAAGTCCTGCACAGGGTTCACGTGTCTCACCAGTTGCCACATCGCAGTCATAGATCATGAGGAGTTATTACAGTTGTAGCTTGTAATGGGTCTGTACAGGTAATGGGAGAATGGGCCGAATGTGACAGACAAATGGCCAATTTTCTCCCCAACCTCAGAGGGCCTCTAATACTCCCCCATATGCTTTGTGCTCTCTCATAAGACACATTGCGGGACTTTGGAGCTCTCATTTTAGGCAGCGCGCTTCTAGTAAAAAGGGCTATATGAAGGAAGATCTATCAGAAAAATGGCACATGAAAAACGATGTTGTAAAAAAAAAAAAAAAAAAACACAAGCAGAGGCTTTGTGATGAAGGATAAATTGATGTAGAAAACTCTGTGTCAGATGGTGCAGTGAGCCTTGTCATATTCAGACAATTATCCCAACGATGTTTACAGAGACCTTCCCGATGTTTCAGTATGCGACAGTAACCTAAGGGCAACATTGAACTGTACAACAAAGCATATACCACCTACTGTAAACATGTTTATAAATGTGTGACTTGCCCCGAGGCTGACATTGACAGCAGTCAGTGTACAGAACCTAATGAATCTCAATTAGGTTTTTAGGGCAGCGAAAGGCTGGTTTTGACCCTCTGCTTTCATTATCATTAGCAGCAATAAAGGAGCATTACAACCCTCTTTTCTGATCGCTATTAACGCAGAACCAACACTGGGATATATAGGGCTGTTATCTTGAACATCTTCAGCAGGTGTAGAGGATTTATTGTTATTGCAGACTGAGAGCTGTGCAGTGGTCACTGAAGGAATAATATCACATTTTCTATGTACAAACACTCCTGTGTAAAAAATGCACACGGTTACATGAGAGACTATTTCTTGGCCAGACATAGTGATTTCTGAGAGAAAGTCTGGCACATGACACCAAAACTCGTTTCAGTGATTTGGGTTCTTGATAAATTGAACAAACAAAATACACGTTGTTCATTTTGAGTTTTATAAATGCTGTCCTTAATGCAAAACTAAGATAACAGTTCCTGGCTGTAGCTTTAAATTTCACATACAGACATGACAGTTGTATCAGCCTTCTGATCTCTCTTTCAAAAAGCTTAAAACATTTTTTTTTTACTTCACATTTAACATGTTATAGCTCTAAGCATTGGTATGAAGTTGTCAAAATCAATGTGGGCTCTTAAATTAACCATGTCAAGATCCAAAATGGTGTCTGTTCTTAAGCCTCATCCACCTTTGTCTGTTTTTCCTCTGATAGCTTGAGTATCGCTGACTTTTTGTGTAAAGTCCCTCTTTCTGGTAATTCAGATTGGATCAAAAAGAACAAGATAGAGACAGAAAGAGGGTCCCTGTAGACACCTTGTTCCAATACACCGGCTGCAGGCTACCTTAAGCCTCTGGGGTTAATCTGCTATTTAGTGGCAAACAAGAGCACATTAAGAAGATTTCCACTCAGCACAACCCTCTGCAAGAAACATCCTACTGGACTCTGATTACGTTCAAGGGCTCACACTCAACAAAAAGGTGTCTTGTGGCAAGACTACACTGATTTTCATTCAAAGAATCATGCTCACGCTGCCATGAGGGCATAGACTCCTGCCCTTTGAGCTGTGAGTGCCAACATGACCTGTTTTAAAACCTTTATTCAGCTTGCATATGCAATTTTTATTTCCCCCCTGTCCCTGAATGAGTCTATGCACGTCACAGATATGTGTGACTTAACATTACATCTTAATAGTGTTTATTGCTTGAGTTTCTTTATTGTTGTGTCAAACATTCACCGCTAAAGTAAAGCAGGGTGTGATGATTTGTTAATACTGTGCACCTCAAATACTGAATATATTAGTGACTGCACAAATATATTGTTTGCACATAAGATCTATATTTTTCAAATGCTGGAAGAGAATACAGCATGTGCTGCAAAACATTTTTTTCAATTGTCTGTAAATAATAGTAACCAGCATCAACAAATAATTCCACTAACACAGTTTTGTGGCCTTGTCATCTGTGCACCGTTATAAACTGTAAAACATGTGGTGTTCACCGTTGCTTAATCTTTCCCTCATCATTAGTTGTGCCACATTATCGATGGAAAAATAAAAGATTAATGTGTTCTGTGGCCATACCTTCAGCATAAACCTCTCCCCTAATTCAGTGCCCATTGCTTACAGGCTATTGCGCATGTGAGCAGAATACTAATGTCACTCCAAGGACCTGATGGCTTTGAAGTGTGTTGAGAACCTGAGAAAAGTGCAAAAGGCTTCATTAAGACTGAAACAAACACATTGTCAAATTTAAAAAAAAAACTTTTCTCAAAAGAAATAAACACTGACTTATACATACATTTAAGCACCCACTTTACACTATCCACCAATGTCAAGCAAAAAGAAATGAATACACCTTATTATAAAATCAAGGCCACGGCATAAAGTTTCAAAACATTTAATTTACCTTCCTCAGTTTCCCATTTGTAACACAGCCATCATCTAAACTCAGTTTACTTGACCTTTGATCTTATTTTAGGAATCTCCTCTTTTACTATCTTGTCATGCAGTTATTTAATACAAGCTAATCCTTCCTTCATGTCTGTATGTATCATTAATAGTTAATATTATTATAAAATTAAATTAAAAGACGTTACCTAACAGAATGATTTCAGACAGCCAGGTCTAGGTACATTTTGTTGAGGTACTTGTCTATTTTGTTAAGAAAAGCAGCGCTATGATGGCTATTACTAATATTCCAGGTCATTGCTGGTATTTGGTGAGATATTTAAGTGCTGTTAGATCTGACAGCTTTGAGACATGCCAAAACCAACTGTTGTTTTAATACCTGGTTGTGATAAGATGTGAGATGTACTGATTAAAGTGCCATCAAGACAGCCACTCCAGATTCTGTGCTGTGGCTGGAACATAATGGGATCATATCTCATGCAAGCGATGAGTGAGATAGCTGACTATCACATGGAGCTGCAGATCAAGAGCTTGCTACCATCGTTGACATGAGAGCCGGGGGCTACGATGGCAGAAGGCTGCCTCAGGTTTCATATTGCACTGTTCCCAGTGTCACCAGGTTCAATAATGGCTATGTCATGTCATATAAAAAGAGGAGGGGTGACAAACAGATGCTGCTGATGTTTGGATTGTTATATGTGTGTGTAAATATATCTATTTCTATATCTATCTATCTATCTATCTATCTATCTATCTATCTATCTATCTATCTATCTATCTATCTATCTATCTATCTAT
>JAOXYL010000052.1:16987067-17011655 GCA_028564955.1 Terapon puta
TATACATACAGCAGCATAAATATATATATATATATATATATTTTTTTTTTTTTTTTTACTATATCCCTATATCCCTGACTGGTGTATCTGCTCCACTGGGAGCTTCTAAGTACAACCACATCACAGAGAAGACTTCACCAACAGCCATTTTACAGATATATGCATCAATAGTTTAATTAAATTAATAAAAACCCAGGTGATTGTGTTTTTTCCCCATGTATGTATGTTAGATAATAGTACATAATCATTTGTAGGAGAGCCCATCTGTCCTCTCAGCTGTAGCCCACCTCCCTTTATTAAACTTTGATTCAGATACAGTGTAATGATGAAGTGTGCACATTTATTCTTTGAATGAAATATGGAGAATGTGAGGCAATCTGTAGTGAATTCTATACAACTGTGCCACACCAGGTGCAACTAGACATGTAAAGTCAATGTTTCAGCACGCATCACCTGCTGTAGTGTAAAAATAACAAGTGTTGTAAGCTAAGCCACTGGTCTGGGTAAAAGGCCAAGCTGTAGCGGTCCTGTGCTAAAAATAGTCAAAAATCAATTTGCGGCCGTATTATTTAGAAGACACCTGAAGTTCTAGTTTTTCAGCACTCACAACAAAAAGATGAAATATTTCTGTGAAAGCTATAAGAAAAAAAGAAAAAAACAAGTGAGGTTTTACTGAAGAAAAAAATCTGTGTTTTTTTACTGTATAAAAAAAATCTGAACTGAAGTCTTGAGCACACCATTAATATATCACACTTTAAACTATTCACTTCAACCTTGGACAGTTACCTAGGCTTTCAACGTGTTTGCTTTGCAATCAGAACCCACTTTACCCCACAAAATGGTTGAAAACAAAAAAGCACTTGTTCATCGTCTTGTAATTCTTTCTTTGCTACATTAAAGCTTGAAGTGAGCAGAAAAACAGAGGAATGACACATAAATCCCCCTGCATTCTCATTAGCACACAAAAGGCATCTAATAAAAGGCTGACCTTCACACCATGTTTTTGAGGGAACCTGCAGTTTTAAAGTCAAAGTCTTTATGCCAGATAAGCAGTAGTGCATTTTAATCCTCTCTCTGCTGAGTGGGGCATCTGGTTAAATAACTGCCTTTTCACCTCTCCTCTTTGTAGTGGGGATTTCTGTTATGACCGCGCTTCCCTCCGCAGATCTCCAAGACCTCAGATCCACCCATTGTATAGGCACATTGTGTCAAGCTTAAGCTCCCGCTCCAAATAGCCTTCACAAGCTATGGCAGCATATTCCTGTCCGTGGCATGAACCAATCCTTATTTCCGGTGAGTTCAGATTATAAAACTTTTTTTCAATATTTCCATTCTCATCCTGTGTTTACAAAAGCTGCTGTTGGTCAGTTATGGTTGAATCTCAAAACCAATTAACTTTTTTTCTCTCCTCACTGAGCTGACGCTCCCTCCAACATTATCTTTTCCACTGCTTGGTGCCTCCAATCCAATGTTTCCAAGGCAACAAGGCATCAAGCAAGATGCTGCAGGTCTGCTGTTTCAGGCTGTTTCAACTCTAGCATTTCAGCCAGGTTAATTACTTATTAAAGATTTAAAAAGTGCACCCTGACATGGTCAAGACATGTAGTGAAAAGTGGGAGGATTCCAGTAATGAACCTCATTACTCTTACCTTGCGCTACCCACCCTTATCCTAAGCAAGTGAGGCTGCAGCCTATAAATATGCATGCGCTGAACTGTGCTACCTGGTAGGCAGAATGTCCAATCAGAGCGGTCTCCATGCCATGTCTGAAAGATCACAGGGGGTGTCAGAGTATGACAGTTTCTGTACTGCTGACTTAGGTGATGCCGTGGTGATCTCCCTTAGGCATGGGATCCTCAGTTAGCTCGTTCAGAGCTGATGCGGGACGCTTGGAGATGATGCAAACTGGTTTAACTAAGTGGCAGGCAAGCATATCCCCCCACCCCCAGTGCCCCACCACGCTGAAAATTCATCCTCTACTCCTGTTCTACTCTGCTCTAATAATTCAAAGGCTTCAACTTCCCTCTGACAGTCCTTGTCGAATTTGAATTTCCTGGTACGAGATACACAAAGTGTGACACTGTCTGTATCCATCACATAAAAAGGAGGGAGAAAGCCAAAGCATCAGTGTGAACAGCATCTTAAACTGAAGATCAGGTTGGTATGACCTTTCCCACAGTTGGTGTTACAGTACATGGAATAACAGCCATGATGGTTGACAAGGGTATATATATATATATATATATATATATATATATATATATATTTATAGAGAGAGAGAGAGAGAGAGAGATTTTATTAAATGCATACACTTGCACAAAGTTCAATTTTTCAGTAGTAATATGTGACAACAACATGTTGCATAGTAACCATTTGCCCTCCATCAGTGATGATAATATTGCAATTACATTTTCAATGTGAAGACATATTCTATCACAGTTCTTATAAGAACAAAACATGTCTTTACGTTATACAGTCTCATTATGGTACATGGTTGATCCCTTATATATACATAGCCCATCTAAATCCTGAATGCATACTTGCGCTTTGCATTTGTTTCCATTTTCAGTTCACATGCATAAGACTTGTCTGACGATGTCACTTGAATTGAGAGGAAATGGTGGGGATACCTAATGAGACCACTAACAAAGCCAGGAAAGAGGTCTGACAGAAACACCAACTCCACAGCAAAGGATGGAGGGTGACTATCAGAGAACATTCACAAACTGAATATCAGAAAAACAAAATAACTCTGAAGGATTTTATGTTTTTTAAAGTAATTAATGACCATTTCAACAGAATGCAGCTCTTACTGAATGAGTATAGATGTCAACAACAAATCCAAACATATAAAATATGGAAATGTCATCGAAAGCAGTGAGCTGACTTGGATTATGGTTCATTTTACTGACAAAAAAGAGTAGCATCCTTGAAGATCATACCACATCCACACCTATGCATGTGGCCATGGCTTGACTCCATTAACTCACTCTACTGAGTGGAATAAAGACAGGACTGACTTTCATATACCTTCTGTCTGCATGACACCCAAAATAACTGTAATAGTTCCTTTGTACCTCATGGTACATGTACGAATTCAACATAACTGTGTGGTTCTTTAAAACTATTCTGAGAATAAATGGGAGCACTTTCAGTGGAGCTCACAGTACGTCATTTAGAATGAGCATAATGAGAAAGTGTGAGGAACGGCAATTAACATTTAAAAGCGGAGCCTTCCTCATTGGTAATGGCCATGGTGCCTTGGCTCTGTATGACTTGGCACAGTGCAAATATTTAACAAGGTCCTCACTGGAATGAATGAATGTAAAGAGGCTGATAGAATTTCATGTCTGAGAGAGGCCCCACCGCATCTGTACTTTGCTTGTTATTTATATCCTAAATGTAAAAAAGGAAAAATACAGATTTTTGTGAATTGTGTCTGGAGAGATGATACATACTACAACATAGACGATATTAAATTCTTTCTGGGAACTTTAAGAAAACATAATAATTAATGTTCGTATGACTAGGCTCTGAGTAATAACACGCTGCAAAAACTGGGAGCTCTGAAAACATTCAGTACTGCATTAGAGTTAAGACTTTTAATAATAGCCCTGAGGTGTAATGTACCAGTGCAGTGAAATAAGACAAAGACCTGAAAAAATCACAGACTAAAAAAAGGTGTATAAGACAGGTTTAATGATCAGTCAGTGTAAAGAGTATAAAAAAAAACACTTACAGAAGGATTATACTTAACATTCTTTTTAATGAGAGCTGGTGTAAGAATTTTCTCTTTTCAGGTTATCAACATTAGACAGAATTTTGAATGGTTCACTCATTACAGCGGCGATGAGAACAGAAGTATACGCTGGACTAATACAATCCAGAGGTGCACCGTAGCAAAGGTTCAAATGCAAATGACCACAGAGGCCATGTGAAGGAGCACTATTCTTGTTCATTTCACATGAGCTCTGTTTTTGGAAAGTAATTTTTTCTTCTTGCTGCACTATGGCTGTCCTCCTCCTGGCATGATAATTGAGAGCAGTAGGGTGCTCTTCAAAGCAATACATTCAGCTAAATCAGGGAATGACAAATTCTTTTAAAAAAGTACGAGATATATGGACTGACAAAATCTTGCACACCACCCCACAGTGCAAGTGCGAATCCAGTACTTCCTCCCTGTTTGAACCTGTAGAAAGGCACACTGATGCAGAGGCCCTGCATTTGGACAGTTTTGGACAGAGTATGAAAAAAAAGCTCAGTCAAAGTAGGAGGCGCTACTTTATGAATCTGGACCACTTGCATCCATCTCTTTTGACAGAAGCGTTTCCAGCAGAGCTCATTCCCATGTCAGCTGTAGTTCTTTGATGTCAACAGTGGGGATTAGTTTAGCAAAACGCAAAGTTCTTGGAGGAGAGTGAGAGCATCTCGCGCCTCCTGTCCTTCCCTGCCCATTGTGAAGGGCATTTCCCTCTTCCTGACTGCCCAATCAATCAGCCTCCTGCAGGCAGAGGGAGCTTCCTTGTCCCTGTCACAACAAGTGATTGCCCTGGCTGCAATACCAGCACAACATCAAGCCTTCAGTGGCTCATAATCGTCCTTACCTGACAAAAACGGTCTCACGAGTTGCAGGCACAGAGTTGACTGAAAAAGCTAACCAGATATTTAATGTAATTGCATGAACTGTATTGTGTCAGAAAGAAAGGATTTTTTTTATATGAATGTTTTTTATTATATAAATGTTTTAACGTCTAAAGTACAAATTCATGCAGTCTGGTGTTCAAGTCAGTGGACAGAAACCTGAAACTCGGTGGAGATAGATAATCTGCAGCAAGAACTGTGGTCTATTTTATTGCTCTTTTAACTCGAATTTACCTTTGAAAGGTGATGCACTTTGGCTAAAAGTGTAATCATCTCTGCATTCAACTCAGTCTTTTCAAGCTTGGATGTTTTACCTCCTGACAGCATTTCTTTTTCTCTAATGGCAGTGATTCTATAGATTTTTGTACCAGATTTCAAGTGACTCAAAATACTGCAGTTTGAAAGCTTGAAGGTCTGAAAAGCTTTGCTAAATACAGACCTTCACTGACGATTATGGAAAAAAATCTTTTTTTCACAGTCCGTTATGCTGACGTGCAATTTGAATGTATGTAACAAGGCTAAATGAAGCTTATGTACCAAAGAAAATGGACAATTAATTTCCTGTTAGGATGACGTCAAAAGTGTTAAAGAATAATATTTTGTTATATGAAAGAATGGCAGAAAGGAAGACGTTTGATGCATCACAAACTGGTGACACTAGACTTGCAATGCTGTAGCTTAGATTGTGAAATAGTTGTCCTTGAGCCAGTTCTGGTCGTCATACAAAATAAATTTTCTCCTCAGTGCAATCACATAATTTATTTTTTCATTTATTGATTGATTGATTTATTTCTCACTGCAAAACCTCTCAGCAGCTTTAGTAAATTTACTTGAGATGTTACAATATAATAATGTACAAACTCATAAATCTTATCATCATTCAAGAATAAATCATTTTTCACATTTCACATTACCCTCTGCACTACATGCTGGTTTTTATCAATACGGCCTACAATCGACAGCACAAGGTTTTTATAACCTACCTTTTATTTCCATAATTTTGATGTCTTTTATCTGGAGGTGCTGACGTTGACTGTGGCCTCTCTTAATGGAAAATGTCACGGATTTCCATTCAAATCAGTCAAACCTTTTAAGTCTGTATTTCAGATTTCTAAATTCATTTCACTTGCAAAGAATACAATATGAAATATGAATACCAATACCCATTCACAAATTTAAAGTGCTGAGGTATAAAACTATGCTGGCATCCCACAAATCTGGTCCCTGCCATAGACCCTGGGATAGTGTGGGTTAAGTTTGGCTCATAAGCACGTCATCTCATCCACCCTTTGTGTTGTGTGCTGTAACACAGATTGGAGAAGTCGGGTCATATTTATAGCCTATAATCACATGTTTGTCTCAGAGACTTCTTTACACACATTCATACACTTCTGATTCATCTTAGGAAAAAATGATATTCAAATTTGCATCAACAAAGTCATGTGGAATGATACATTATAATTGATTTACCTCTGTTATACTGCAAGATTCAGTTCTTTTGTTAATTTTGCCTGTGTTCCTCATGGTGAACTCGCATTGTATCTGACCTCTGGCTGAAATGTGAGGGTGAATAGCCCTTTGGGAAATGAGACACAGGGTGTGCGGGCTGCCATGAAGGTAGCCTAACGCGAGAGACAGGGAAACAAAGGAACAGTTACAAAGTGAGAGTGGGTGCTTTTAGTGCTATTTCTGTCCTTTTTGAATCCAGGTGAGTGATGTGAAGCTGTTGCTTGTCTGCTCTACTCAGCCTCAGGCACCATTTTCTCCTTTCTCTCTCTTTTTTTTTCATTCTTTACACTGAATTGTCAAATGAAGACTACTGTCAGAAACAAATGCATTTGCTTGAGGAATTGCACCAAATAATTTCCCAGAATAATCTGCCTAAGTGCAGAAGCATACCGATGTCTTGCAAAAGCCTTGGATTATAGAGGGAGATATCATCCTATTCAGATTTTTTATTTATTCCTTTGCACCCTCGCTGTGGTAAATCTGTAAAAGTATTCTGTTGTGCGAAGGCAGTAATCTGAAGGTTTGTACAGGCTTCCAATTATTAGCATTTTTTCCTCTATACAGTACTTGCCATGTTGAGGTGGGGGGGGCTAAAAGAGTACCCTCAAGGTTTCTTGGAATCACCGAGAGATTTTGTTTTCATTTCAGAGCAAAAGGCATCAGAGTTGTGTTGTGCTCACTGAAAAGAGAATTATGGTCACATAAGTGCAGTATGTTCGTGGTGGTAATAATGAAAAGCAAAGCTGAAATGAGTTTTGGGGGAGAAATGTTTTCCTGTTTTTGCTTGGCAGTGCATGTTATACAGAAACATGACTGCGATCCAGATAACCTTTACTGCATATCAGACGGGAAATCCTCTTTCATCAGGGGAGAGGCAATGGAAGGCGCATGTCCCCACAGATGCCTCCATATCCCTGTGATGATGGGTGGACGGAAAGATCAGGGATAAAACAAGCCAGCCAGAGAAGTAATATTTCCTCCGAGGCTGTAATATAATGGCTTGGATCTTAGCTGTGATAGATTTTGCTTTGACACTGTGTAAAGAAAATTTCCACACTATCCAGTTTCCATCTGTAAGCGCAAACAATGCAGAGATGGGTCGTCGGCTAGTTTATTTGTTTCACGTTTGTTCTCCGCTCCCCGTGGGTAATAGTTTGCAGAGAAGTGTCATTGAATAAAACAGACAAACATTTAAGCTGAGAGCTGCCCTGACTGTAAAACAGTCTCTGAAACCAGCTGTATCGATTTCTTGTCCCGGGTACACAAACACAGTAGCAGGGTAGAGTACCGTCTTTATCTCGACTTTCCATCGCCACTGTGACTGATAGGAGCGGCCCTTCGCTAACAGGTCTGTCCGCCACATACATGGACAGTTCAGACCAGCTATACATTGTCCTCTGCACACATCCTGCCAGTCCCCTGAGCCAACAGTTACAGTATTTGACAAATGGACTGATGCTATCTCGCTCAACAATACATTGACTTCAACAAAAAGCAATTCACGGGGACATTTCGGTATTTATAAATGTCAACTTAAGTAAAAGCTAAGGTCTCCCGCTGCAAAGGTTTTGTAATTAAAGGTCAGCATTTGTGATAAAGCTGTTGTTTTTTTTTTTTTTTCCGACTATTCCATTTCTCCATTTTCTTTTCTCACTCTGAGGGAAAGGACTAAAAACAATCTAAGATTAGAAGTAAAGGTCTGCATTCGTGCAAGACTCGAGAAAGTGTAAGTGGGGGTGCAACAGATGTTAATTTTAAGATTAGCAATATATTTTTGGGGGCTTATACGTAACACAGTCCGCAGATGAATACCAATGGGAGATGCAGCTAATAGAAGGAATGCGCCAATTTCCCTACGTACTTTAAATCGCCGTTTTAAATCAAAGGCACACAGGAGATCATTGTTTCTCCACTGTTTTCCAACTTACAAGCCGACAGCGAAAACCTGCATGCGAACTATCCGAACAATTTGCGATGGTGACCTTCTGGGTAGATTAATGCTGTCTACTGTATGTGTGTCTGTCCGCCGCCCATCAAGCTTTTCCCTCGGCATCCCAGGAGCTGTCAGCCACTCAGCAGAGAGCACCGGTGGGAGGAACAACTCAATTTGAGAAGTCCGCGCGCAGAGTTGAAGCAATAAAGAAATAAATAAATAAGAGAAAAAAGTCCGTGACAGCCTGGAGAACATCAAATGAGACACCTGTTTCCACTCCAGTAACATGGTGACAGGTAAAGAGGGGTGGCCTCCCTCCGCAGAGCAGGACCTTCTCAACTGGCCACATCATGGCAAACACAGTGAAATGTCAGCTTCAAAAAGAAAGGGAAACGAATTCACACTTATAATTAGCCGCAGCAGAAGTTTTACTCGTTGTGAGAAAAAAAACACAAAAAACACAACACTGTTTATTTGTGTGACACAAGTGTGACATTTGGATACACAGGAAGTAAAACAAATCAAGTATAAATTAAAGTAAATTGTCTGTTTCATATCTTTTGTATCGCACCTCTAAGTACTTATATTTAGTACACCAATTAAAAACTTTTGTGAACCGATGTCTGATTAAAATGCACATGACTTTTTTTCTTTTAATGACTCATGTTTGAAAACATATTAATTGTGTGCCTGGTGAGTATGCATCATCAACAAACAACACAAACTTATTTAGCGTTATTTAGTTACAATCAACAAAGACAACAAAACGCTGTCTGGCTTTATGATGAAGTCTGATTGTTTGTGTGTCACATTTGATAGCTGAGATGCTCCTGAGTTTATGAAACTTGAAAACACAGCATTAGGTTGTGGCATTTTGAAAATCACACAAATTGGATTATTAGAGTGAGGGAGGAGGAGGAGGTGATGGTTTGTTTGCTTCATGTCAAGACTGTTTTTCAAATACCTTTTTTTCTTTTTTTAAGAACTGATGCACCTCACCATTTGCTCTGTCACATCTAGCATTATTCCTAGATAAAGGGCAGCGCTACAGTTACAGTGTGAGTTTTCTGTTCTGAGTAAGAGGTGTCATCAGGGAGCGCTGGGTGGGCGTTTGGGTAAAGAGGGATGGGGGTCGGCTAGGGAGGGCAACACAAACAGTTCCTCAAAAGCTAGCCTTGAATCTTTGGGCCGTGCACAACAATGCAGGGTTTGTTATTAATTCGAGCCAAAAGACTCTGATTAATCATAATATTCATGAGGCTCCAGCGGCAGAGTGGGAGTGACCTTGACTTCTCTCTCAATGTGCTTATGCAAGCCCTGGAGTCAAAGAATATCAAAGGGGACACAGTCCTGGAGATCTGGGGCAGAGACATCACCCACATCCGTCACAGACCTTTGGGCTAAACCAACACTTGGAGAGTCTGAACCACAGTCTTGGTGAAATATCTGCGTTTTAGTGGACTTCCCAACTTAAAGGTGCTGGTCAAATCCTAGGAGGCAAGAACGGTGTGTGTTTGTGTGTGCATCAGCACATAGAGAGTAAGTTCAATATAAGTACAGCTGAGCAATAAAATGATCTGAAAACTACATCAGGATAACATTTACTTGATTGAGGAAGCTCTAATTAATCAAACGTTTCTAATTATTGCGGTTCTTGGTATGTCGTTTTTATAACTCAGCCAATCAAGCTCAAGCCAATCAGGATGCTGTTTGCTTGTGCAGACAATCAGGCTGTGGTTTGCTTGCACGCTGTCGCGGTCGTATGAAAAAGTGGCGATAAAAGTTAGGAAAGTGGGAGAGAGAGAAAAAAAAAGAGCAGTGTAGAACTGAGGCCAAGAAAAACACAGAAAACGTGAGAAAATTGGTGCTAAAAACAAGATACTCTTTGGTTTGGTCACTGTAAAAATGAGACGCTCAGACAAATGGATTCTTCACAGTCCAAAGCCGGGCGGGAAAAATAACAGATTTCTTTTACTACCTGTTTATTTAGGTGTCAAAGATTTACCTACACAAGAGATCAGGGGTACCCTTAGATTCAACTTGTGCTCACCGTCTGCATGAAATTAGCGTCTGATTAAGTAAGGCAGCAGGTAATTATGTAATCAGTGACAAGGGTCTGTCTACTTTGTGCACTCTGTGAGTGAAAGACTGCTCAAATGATGCTATTCAGTGGCTGGAGAAGAAGAAGAAAGAAAGCTGAGAGGAGAAAATGAGAACAAGTAAACTAGTTACTGCAAAAGGCATTTGTGCCCAGTTGTGAAAATGCTCATTCAGCTTATGATTCTTACACATGAAACCATGTATTCACTTTTTGTTAAGAGGATAAAAAGAGTGTGAAAAATGAAATGTTCAGATAGATCTTATTCCTTTTCCTCAGCAAAACTTCCTGAAATCATAATTATTTTGATTTTAATTATTTTGATTCCTCTGGTAAATCATGAAATACCTATTCAGTTGAAAACTTTCCTAACGTCAAAGTCAAAAGTTACCTACTTTGTTTTAGGCACCATGTTTAGAATATTTCTTTCTATCTGGCGATTCTACATGATCTTAAATGCAGAAGTACTTCCTCTGCATGTGACACTGCAGCGATCATAAAGGATTTTAAAATGCTGGTCAATATTTGCACTCTGCTGACAGCCAGCATCTACAGCGGGATCAAACAGCACAATGACCAACACATGTCACTATCATAAAAACATGCAGTTAAATTAGCGCTTTATTTGATGCCATTATGGATGATGGCATCAAATAAACCCCTTTATGTTTTTTTTATCTTTTGTCCAGCAGCTTACAATCAGGAGCTCTGGTCATACAGCGGTACCATCATAAATCACTGAGAGCGCCGGTGACTCAATGCATTAGTGCTCATACAGCATCAATAACTGATATCTGGTTTATCAATACACCTGCAGTGTGAAAAATGAGGAACAAGTAGCATACAAATCGGCCCACGTTTGCTTCAGGCCATATGCTGCATGCAGTTTTGGCTGTGCCTCATATGTTTTGTGTTGCGCTCACTATTTATGTCCCAGTGGTGTCACATTAAGAATCTTATTAAAAGGGAGTGTTACTCATTTGAGCTATCTCATCTATTCTGCACTGTCTCCCATTTCTGTCAATTTATAGCGCTCCAAGGGAGGCACCTGATGACCAGAGAGACCAGCTCAGCCTTTCTTGAGGTTCACGTTCTGCAGCGCCAGCATTGGCTGTCAGGGACATTTAACACAGAATTTGCATTATTTATGAGGCTACCTTTGAAATGCTTTCCTTAATTATGTTCCAAATTTCCATAAAGAACTCGTGCAGTCTACTCGAAACATCCTGAAAACGCACGCCTAACGCAGCAATCGCAGGAACAGAGCTTGGTGTCTAAACAAATTGAGTTGTGACAGAGTTGCTGATTGATCATGTTTACCTCACCCATCGTGCGACTCACATTACGGTTAAACGAGTTTTAACCAATTTACAACACTTAAAGCAGTATGGTTTCCTTGGTTACTTTTTTGTCCAATCAGAGAGCTTGATGCCTGTTCTCAGCCCCCACCGCTCAGACCATAAATGGCAGATTAAGTTAGGGGACTTGGATAGATCCATTCTAAATAGCCTTGGGTTACACTAAAACAAGCAAAATAAGGCAGGAACTAAATTACCTTTGTTTGTGCCTGTGAATGATATCACTCAAAGTCACTTTCATATAGTGTATCGGATTGCTTGAGGGAGTGCTTAGTGAGGCCAGATGCAGTTTATTTTCATACATTTTGACGAGGTAGCATGTGTTCATTTGGGTTGGAGATCAACCAATGAATATGAACAGTAACTAGTTTTTACACGTGATGCTTTTCCAGTGGAGATTTTACACTGTTACCAATCTAAACAAAACATTTCGCTGACTTTCAACATAAAAGCCTCTGCATGGACCTGTGCTTTAAATCCTTACACAGAGATTTGGACAAAAACAAACATTTCCTGAGTCTCACCAAGAACCCATTTGTGAAAAAAGAATAACTGTAGCCATTTAAAGGTCGTATTTAGCATTTAAGTGACTGTGAAAATGCTGCGTGCCTGCCCGGCGAGTGATACAAGCTGAGGCTACAACGTACTGTTGAGCTGGTAATAAATGATTTTCTATTAAAATGTGGCGGGATAAAAGGCAGCACTTCAGGATAAAAACCATACTGTTTTATCTCCCTGAACACAGAGACACCAAAGTTAAATTCTGGTATACTTGGTAGAGAAGATCCTGAAAGAATATCGGATTTGCAAAGAGAGAGAAAAGTGTGAATCTTCCTCAGTGAGAACGTTTGGCTGTATTTCCCAGATGCGTGACTAAATAATATGTCCTCTCCAAGTAACAGAGAAGTAATCAGGTGCTCCTTCGGCATCTGGCAGAATGATGAATTTCCTCATCAGATCCTTCACTGAGGTGTTAATGTATTTAACAAATTGCGTTCTATTCTCAAACCGATACATTGTGGGGAGCGGGTGGCAGCTGGGCAGTTGATATTTGCATTTGTGCTACTTTTAATGCAACCCTGTCAAATTTCACTGACTTCTAAGCCATCGGCAAGGGAAGGCAAAATATGCCACATGAAGTTTAGCACACACATTTTGAAATTCAGAGGATAATTCCCACATTAATGCCTCTGCAGTATGTGCTGGCTTTTCTGTCTTTCTTTCTTTCTTTTTTTTTAACATGTCTGCTGTCTCCTACAGCTTGTATCAAAACAGACACGGAACAAGTGGCAGGAAACAGTGTTTGCCAACTGTGAAATTTATGCCATCTGAATAACTGAGAAATAACTGATGATCATAATGGCATAAGGATCTATAGGAGGGAGTTTTACAAAGTCTCGGATTTGGAATTGAGACTTAAATATCTTTTTGAAAAATCATCTGTCAGAGAGGATCTAATGAAAGGTGTTACTTAGTTGCATCATAGAAACTGGAGGATGTGGGAGACTGTGGGAATTGTGTCTATATAAATAATGTCATAAAGGCTGTGGTTCAGATCTTCTCTATATGTAAAACACGACTGACGTTACTCTTGTTATGAATTGGAACTATATTAATAAAAGAGACCTGACTTGACTTGACCCAGGCGGACATAAAGTCAGGGCATCTTCGCCTCTGCTGCATTGATTTTTTTCATTCTTGTATAATGTGTTTTCTCTGAGTCCCCCTACTTTATGAAAATAGAACAATAAATCACTGAATCATTCCTCTAAAAAGTGTTCAACTGTTGTGTGAAGTGTTGTCTCTACACAGTATAGTAGGTGAGCATTGAAGACAAAAAAGGGAGTGTTATAGGAAAGCTCAGCACTCACTGACTAAATGATGGAGTCTGAGGAGCAGCTCAAAGTCCTTTCTCTAAGTGACACGCCACTGTTATGAGGCAGAGGACATCCAATCTGTAAGCCTGCTCTCCCACCGTGCCACCTAATTTCTCTAAAGCATCGTCACATGGACTGACGGCAACCAAGATGCCTGTGCACATCTCGCACATGTCCACAAATGACAGAATCTTAACGGTGCGGCTTACAAAAAGGGGCGGAGAGACAAGCGAGTCGACTCTGAGTGTGGGCGGTGTGACTCTACTTTGAGGGGACAGAGCCAGAGAGGCAGCGAAGGAATGTGGGGGGAGACACGAGGCGCAGGCGAAACCTCCAAGAAAATGGACATGGAGAGAAAGAGAGAGAAAAAGAGAGGGAGAGTTTGGGAAGATCTAAAATAATAGTGACATTGTCTTTAGACAGCACTCATTATTTCTCTATTCAGTGAGCTCAGAACTGAGGGGACATGGCTGAAATACAACTTCAGAATACATTTGACAGCGGGAGCAGAGATGAGGCGGTGGATTTACTGTGCCATACAGTATCAGCGTAATATTCAGCCCCTGTCATCACAAATCACAGCGTACCGCGCTCTGGATAAATCCTACAACTTATTTGCAGAGGAGAGATATTTTGTGTTTGTTTAAAAGGGAGAGGTGGAGAAGATAAAGGCCATTTGATTTAAAAGCCCAGATCAAATCTTGCACTACAAACACCAAACCAGAGTATGCCATCAAGTGCCAGATGATTTGTGGGCCGTCAGAGCAAAGACACCGCTCTGAGGTTGAGTTTGCCTCAACAGCTATTTGACCTGAGATTTATCCACATGAGCTACTGGTGCATTTATGCTACACACTAAATAAAACAGTGGCCAGAAAACCCACCAGCATAAAGCATAAGAGCATTACAGACAACAGGCTCTTGTTTTTGCCTCTTTCACATAATGAGGGTATCTACAGTCATGTAGGGCTGCAAGTAATTATTATTTTCATTATCATTTAGTTTGCTGATTATTATTCTTTTAATTAACTAACTTGATTGCATCTATAAAATATACAAAAAATGTAAATTACCAGATATCTTTTCCATAGTTTATAACTGCATAGAAACAAAGGAAAGCAGTAAGTACTCTCACTGGAGAAGCTGTATAAATGATTTAAGCAGTTACTCAATTATACAATTTGTGGCAGATTACTTTTCTGCCAATCAACAAATCGATTAATTAACTCTTTCAGTTCTTCAACTGTGTATCAAAAATAAACACAAAAAGAGAAACACATGGTTTTCTCTTTACTGCTAAATAAGAATAAACTGTCCAAATTCAAATATGATTCCAAAAAATACATTTAATGTGCTCCTCACAAGTGTGTTCAACGCCTTAGTAGGAAACCTGTGTGTTGTAGTTGTAGTTGTTTTGACTCTTGCCTCCAACTGTCTGCCTTGAACAAGGTCCTTTGATTACATTAATATGCCACTGCTTTGTGACAAAGTGAATGTCACAGCGTGGACAGTAAACAGAACTGAACTGCGGTATGATTTCACTGAATGAACCCTGATGACTACAAAGTTGCTCAGAAAATAATGAAAAAAAAAACTAAAACAGGAGCAAGATTGAGGAGAGTTGCACTCTTTGAAGACATGAATAAGCAAGTAAAACAAATCTGTCTGCTCAAAATGAGTGGCCCATATTAATCAACTAAATGACTGCGTATGAGTTGCCCTTTAAAATCCCAGCTGTCTCTGGGGAAGTGCTGGCTGTTAATATTTAATACGTACACGTGTAGTGTCACAATTCAATCTGTCATACAAATTAGTTCGAATTAATTCAATTGGTGGTCAAAAAGCCATCTGATTAACATGAAGTGCTGACATCAGTACTGTGGAGATTTATAGCGTCGCTGATGTTGTCATGGTGGCTTCTCTTGAGTAACATGATGCCGTTTTCATTTTTCGGTCCAGACGGCACACAACACCAAACCATTTTTCACATTTTTGTGTCAGCTTAAATGCAAATGATAGAGGAAAGTCATCCTGTGGCCTGTTAAGGTTAATGTGGGACTGGCACTATTAGTGCTAAAGGGTCGTTTTGTTCCGGCTCTGCTTTGGTAAGCATCCGACCGGGCCGGGTGTTAAACAGATATTTCTAGCTGGCGTCAAGGTGGCAGTGCATCATAAATATGTATGTACCTGAGGCGCTCATGGAAAGCAATAAGACATCATCATCACAGAGATCACCCTGCTGTCACTCCCCTCTGCAGGGCCCATTAATAAACAGTGACAATCGGAGCCCTTGACCTGCCCCTGCCACCCTGGAGGGGTGAGGGAGCGGAGCATCCCTATTTCCCCAGTGCCCCTTTACACTGCTTTTAGGAGCTTAGCTGATGCCTTCTTTACATTTTGATGAAACAGCCGTGCATCATTTTCTCTGATGTCCATAATCACTTTGCCACAGGAATATATTTAGATAATCATCATAACTTAAAATCTTCACTGACGGCAGTCAAGTATAACTAAACTGAGGGGCGATCAACAAGCCCTCGTTAAGGTCTCATGACAGACATTTAGATTTGTCACAGTGGGAAAAACACAGGTGTAACATAATGAATTTTAAAATGTCCACAGAGAAAGGTCCATTAGGAGACTGATAAACCAGATTAGAGCACAGTAGGTGTTAAGCTGCGGGTGAGTCATCACAATACCAAATAGGCTGGCCACTTTTGTGAGTGGGGTGCAAAAATAACAAAGCAAATAGCTACAATGCAAGGGTGTGATTTCCACTTTTCAGCATCCTATTTTTGTCTCTCGTTTGCAGTTCCAGTGTGATTAACTCTGCGAAAGACCATCAGTGTCCTCTGACTGTCTAACCACCAGAGTCCAGATGGGAGAAGCTCCGACTTGAACAAACTATTAAAATTCCCATCTGAGTCACCTTCAGTTGTTAACATGCACTCACAGCATCTGAGCTTTACATGCAATAGCGAGTGATTAACTGAGTTTTTTGCCCCGGATTTTGCCTCTTAGGTAACATACAAGCTGTCCTCCCTTCTGCTGTATGCAGCCTGTGGGGAAGATTACAGACACCACTAAGAGCTGGAAAAAAGTCCAGCATATACTTTTGGTCAAACATTGTTTTATATTACATAATAGCAGGTCACAGTCAAGGAAATTATAGGTTATTATTAGGTCAGTGCATTATTATTATTAGCACATGAAGAAAGCATTATTGATTATTTCAATTTTATAAATATAGAAATGTATAATGGAGGAAAAATTACATTAATTCATACAAATGATCAGAATATTATTTAATGTAATAATAACATTTTTGTATATACTTTCTCTGTTTTTGTTGTTTATGATGGACTTCTTCTTTTTCCCACTGACTGCAGGCTTGTGTAAATGCAGTTTGTAAAGTCTGGCCACATGCCCCAAAACATCCAAATTGAAAGGACATCAGAAAAATCAGTGCTGTGTGTTTATATACAGACAAGTGAACAGACATTTATAGCACAGCCCAGAGCTTTGAAATGTCACAAAGGGCATGTCATTTTGTAAATTTTGTGGGAACACAATCAGTGGCATACACAATAGCATACAAGATAGATGGACAACTACCCAGAGAGACGTACCACAGACCCTTCCAAATTTAATTATTGTTGATCAATTGCTGACGCTGCAGTAGCAAAAGGCTATCTGTAACATTACTGACATACATACACACTTTTTCTTTCTTCAAAAATATTCTTCCTGATCTGTTAAAGGTTAAGTGTGCTCTCTATATATCATAAGGGATTCTTTTGGTGAGCAAAATGACAAAGATGAACAAAATGTCTGAAGTGCAGAGCAAAATTCCACATTGCATTTCTGTTCACTCAAGGACAGCAAGTGTCTATCTGTGTTTAAGCAAATAGCCTTTATGGAGAGACAGGGAGGATTTTGCCTCCAGGTAGCTGAGGCATTGGTGAATGAACAGGAGACCTGTCACACCGGAGCTGTTCTCCTCTCCCTGTCTGGGAGGATTAACCTTTGTTGATGCCTCCCTCTACTCGGAGGGTTTCCACAGTCAACCCAGTGCCTCGGGACACTGGAAGCACCAGCATCCCCTTCTCAGGCCTACACCCACTTCACATCCTCTCCATGAGATGCTTGGACATGTGATTCATTCTTACTATTACATAAGAAGTATTATTGTTATGAGTAGAATAAGGTGTACATTAGCTGATATAATATTATTTTAGGGTGAAATAAACTAACAGAAAAGAAAAACATGACATTACTTTGCAGAATATTAATGGATTACTAAACACACCTACCAGAGACAGGAAGACCCTGAGCTAAAGCCTCTGTTTATTAGCTTTTGGTTATTCGAATGTACAAAATGATTGGAACAGAAAACACAGACACAGAAACATGAAAGGTAACCATACAAAATACATAAAATAAATAAAACGGGATGCAAAATGACCACCATGTAACAGTAAAGCAAATACAGCCACAACATAATCATAAGTATTGTCCACCATAGGAGTCCGCACCAGAGACAAACAACCAATCACAAAGACACACACAAGTACATTAGCTACAAATAATGTCAAATTAGCACAAGAAACAGTCCAGAGACACAAGATCACCACAAAGAAACAACAAAACAAAACAAAAAATCCACAAAAGAAAAAATACAAAGAGATGAAAATCAACAACAACAGCACTCAAAAAATGTGTTTACTGTTGAACCAAAATGACCACAAAGACACAAAAACATGTCTGTTTCAGTCTTATTCTGTCTTATTTTGATGTCGGAGGAGCTGAAGAACCTTTTACTCGCCTTTACCCTGCCACCAATTGTCTCACACAATAATCTGTCCAAGACTACAAGTCTTTGGTATTTTGACAGAACTATCTGATTTATTCGTATTTCAGTAATGTTATAGACCCCAACGTACAAAAACTGCAATAAATACTCCCTGTAGAAAAGCACATGCAGTAGAGCCCTAGTACTGAGGCTATAAAACAGTAAATCATTACTGTAATACCCCCGCATATTTGCTCATTTAATTTCAAAGTGTGCTGCACCCGGGATGAAGACCGCTACTGAAATGCTGTGTGGGCAAGTGTGCTGATGAAAACATGTGAAATAAATAAGTGTTCAAGTTTGTTGTGAAAGCATGTAGTGAGTATTAATCCATTCAAAAGTGTATTTCAGGCGTTGCAAATGCGCAGACCTACAATTTCATACTTTTGCACTCAGAACGCATGCCAATTAAACCATCTGATGTTATCGCATTTGAGAGCTATTTTGATACGTGCGCAGGATGAGAGTCAAAGTCTTGAGAGCTGCGTAAAAATACTGCTGAAATGAAAATGCACTTTGAAGATATAGGTCTGAGGAATTCTTTTTAATAAATTAACTGGCAATATGAGGAGACAATTCCACTGAGGTAGTGCATGTCTTTTAGCTTCCCTCCTCTCTCTCCCCTATTAAGCTCTGATTTATGGCTTCATAACTGTAATTGCTGAAGGGCAGCTGCTCCATTGCATGATTCAACTGAGTTTCCAGGGTGTCAACTGCATCACCTGCTGTTCTGCTTGGAACCAGACATCACAGGTAGCAGGCTTCAGATAAATAACACCACGCGCATCCTGGCTGAAGTCAAGAAAACCTGCAGCAAGAAATGACTTGAACTGAGGGCAAAAATCATCAGAGTGCCTTCCTTCATTTCGTGTAATTCATCAGATATGAAGCCCGGACCCCCCGCATAAACTTTGTGATTTCGAGAGGTAATTAATGAGATGTACTGGATGCGTCCTAATAGGAGGAGTCGGATATAGGAGATGACCGCCTGTTGTGTGCTGTCATTTTAATACAGATGTACGTTTAGGAATATCGGATAAGGGCTTTGTGATGAAGTTTGCGTTGCCTTGCAAACTGCCGGCAACTCAACAACCCTCCTGCCTTAAAATGCTTTCCTTGTTTTGCATTTCAAATGCAATCACAGATAATTTTGCCGCAATTTATTTGAGTGACAGCATGACGGCGGAGTAATGACTAAGAAAAAGGCCGTTCACCATGTCGTCACTTCAGATTCCAAATTAAAGATACAATCCAGAAATCCAGGATGAGGAAAGCTGGATTATGGTCTGTCACAAAGAAAAGATTCTTTCAATATTCCGATCATTTAAAGGAGGTTGCTTGTTATATCAGTCCAAGAGTCACAACTACATTATTGTTCAGTTTGGCAGTGTGACCCACCAAAGGACTTTGGTGATGTGAGTTTGTCAGTGAGTAGCTGTGAGTATCAAAAATGAGTAAAAGTGAAAAAAAGAAATTCAAGTGAAATAAAAAACAATAGGCCTTATAACGCATTCCCAAACAGATCATCATGTACATCATCACAAATTGCAGACCTGGCATATATAATCTTGTGAAAGTTTTATGGATAACACCAAAGGTTTGTCGCTGTGCCTGTTTGGGTTCCTCGGACACACTGGCATTAAACCTTCAGTCATTGCTCACGGTTGACCTTCATGTGAGAGCTGGAGATACATGATGTGCTGCACTGCTTTGTCATCCATGGCATTTTCCATTCAACTGCTCACACATTTCAGCACAGCTACGTACAGAGAAGGTAAAAAAAAAACAACCCAAAAAACATGTGTGCCCAAGCAAATATATAGATTCAATCTTTTGATCTCAATATTCAGTATGTAACTTCAATGTAAGATGCACATGTTTAAAATTATTTCATTATTTGTTCAGTTCTTTTTCAGAAAACTACAATATTTTCTAACATCTCTGCTGCAGCAGCACGTCCTCCACACACCAAACATCCCAATTAAGACACCCCACTCCTTGGTATAAATCCACAAAAAGTAAGAAAATGTGTTATTGTTTTTTAATAAATACACATCTCATCTGTTTGTCAGTGTGCACTCTCAGCAGAGCTTTAAGAAATCAGTGAGGAAACCAAACAGCATAAGTCTGTAGAAATCAGATGACCAACATGGCAGTCTGTTTATTCTGCTGGTCAAAGGCAATAAATATCCCATTCTTCTTCAGTGCCACAGTCTATGAGCCTGTGTGGATCAGCTTTTGTCAGACTTGTCTTGAATCAACCTCCTGACTATCAGACACACTTTGATCTGAGTCAAGTTGATTCTATATGCGCTCCAAACGATGTGGACGCTTCTTATACATTTCTCCTCTGCAACACTGTCATATGAAGAAACCACATGACAGTGTGCAATTTAAAGGTAACTAACTACAATGTGATACCGCTACCTGTAAAATACACAAAAAAAAGGAAACATTTTCTTTACAAATTAAATCAGTCTACATATGAACAGCTTAAAGTATTCAAATCTCTGCGGTCAGCCCCACTCACTCCAGCACACAGAGTGTATGAATGCTTATGCAGTTATGCCAGACAACATAAGTAATGACTGTGGGTTTGCTGACAGAGAGAAAGCTCGCAAACTAAATGGAGTAACAAAAACACGAGGATATCTTACACACAGTTCTGGACACATTATGGCAGATATTATTGATCTCTGACAGAATGATAACAGCATAAAATTGCAGTGCATTTTGGAACAATAAAAATCATGCTGCCTTTCCCAGACATACAGTCTACGTTTCAATCAGCTCCGTGGTATTCAGTGGAATGAAAAAAACATTTGAAGTGTGAACACATAAACAGAAGAGATCAAATGTATTTATTCAGCAGGGACACCTGACTTGGTGATACCATCATGTGTCACATTGTCAGCTTTTCTGCTCCAGGTTAGGTTTTGATTTGATTTGATAAGATTTTAATTTCTCGAGTTGGCATATTATTGGCTAGTGGCAGTAATACAGTGTAATGGCAGCAGTGACTTGAACTGGGTCACAGATGACAAAGAGCTCCATGGGATTTTTCCGTCCAGAGGAATAAAAAAAAAAAAAATGAAAATGAGTCTCCAAGCTCTAAAGAGCATCTGCAATGTAATACATCTCATGTATTGATTCCTGGACATCAGAGCCTTGTGTTTAAACAATAATTGATTTGTTTTCTCACTGTGTTTCTGGAATCATTGATTTGAACACATCAGCAGCAGCTATTGTGCGGTGCTAATCGGTTTTGAGGGAGGGGGTGTTCAAAATGTCATTATGAGTGAAAAAATGGAGAAAGACAAGCTGTGCTATGTTTGTATGATACAAGAAAGATCTACAGTTTGGAAAATGTCAAAAATGTCACTATATTGTGTCTTTTATGAAAATATGGTGCCAACATGTTTACTCAGTTTGTCTTTTTTTTTGCAGAAATTTGAAAAAGTAGACCGTAGAAGTTAAGGTTAATTTGATCTTTTTTGGGTTTCTTTTCTTATTTTCTAATTGCTATTTGCACAAAAAATATATTGCATTTAATTGAATTATATATTTGAAGGAAAAAGATTTGTGGTGTTAGAAAATGACTTATCCCTCTTTAAGTATAAACATTTGTTTTTCACATAGATTGTAGTGAAAATGCAAGAACAGAAATACTGAAATGAAAAAAGCAATACTAAAATCTATCAATCTGAAGAGCAAATGTCTCAACTTAAATATCTGTAATTCTCTATAGTTAATCAAACCCAGTTTAAACATCATCTGAGGACCTGAATTAGTATTTTGGGCCAGTGGGACAGGAAAGCTCTGCAGCTCTGACAGTTTACGATGTCTTTGCAACTTTATGTGTTGCCTGGCATTCAGTTCATTTAAACTACTTTAAACAACCCTGTTGATTAATAATTTTGCTACAATGAATATTGTCCCCCTTTTTTTGTGTGTTCCTAACCCCTACCCTAAACAGCTCATAAGCTGTTATTACATCTGTAAACTATGCTGACTATAAGCACAGAGCCACCATCAGTCATTATCGTAATGTTTGGTACTAACTGTTAAAATAAGTGCATCCGCTCATATGGGAGAGTTACTCATGGGGACATTACAGTTTAAAATGGTACCCAAAAACCTAATCCTAGCTGTGATCCCTTGTAGGCTTCAAAGGTGATTTAAAAGCTTTGCAAATATATTTATTTTCACTGTTAGATTTGTTTTCTCAGAAGGTCGTTACACCTCAATTGAAATGATATAGCGATCCACTGCTTTGTCCTAATCCTCATTATTCATGTCAAGGCACTGTAAATTCATTCATACCATCACCACCTACACACCTGCATGTTTAGAGCACCAACATCATGGTCCTTTCATTGGTCAAAGCTGTGTTCATTCCACATAAAGACAAACCTTCTGTCCCTCCTATTTCAATGCTACAAAAATAAATCCACAACAACTGTGTCTTGTTATCATAAGATTATCATTCTTGTTCATTATTATTCGTGAAGCATAAGGAAAGTCTTGAATACTAGCTGGACTGCTAACACTGTAGACTCAGGGAATTATTGGAGAAATCCAGCAAATTTATTCTAGTTGTTTAATATCCTTGTTGTAGGTAATTAATATTGACTTTTTATGTATGAACATGACAATGTGATTACATTGTAGGCACAGCGCTGCTATGCTATGATGGCACCCAAAAGTTGACAGAAATTATTTATCAGTTCATTTTTGGTGTAACTGATAAGTTTGCCATGTAGCCACATTTTCAGCTTGTCTGTGTGTATCCTTTGCTATTTAAGAATGCCACATTATACTGCATGTCAGGAGGCAGGCTGCTAGGATTAGCATAAATAGAGCATTCCCAACCTGCACACACCCAATAAACGAAGGAGCTCTCACACACTTAAAAGCAAGTGTGCCATTTAATTTGAAGCTCACTTTTTTTGATGATGAATTCTTGAATTTAAAGAGTGCCGCCTGTGACGGTGAAAATAAACAAAACAGTCGAAGTCTCCCTCTGTCACATTTTAGTGCACACTGGAGCTGGAGCTTTTGCCAGTACTCTGTTCTTTCGTTTAAATTGGATCATTTTCCACTGAGATCTGCCCTTCGCGGAGCTGAGCTCTGAAAACATCCGCTGATTATCAAACAGCATTGCGGTGCGAAAAATGAACCGACTTCTCCCAGGTTAACTTCCTGAAACCCCGCAGTCTCAAACGGGAGCCCATCACTCAGTGCTTAATTGCCTGGAGAACGTTTCATCCATTTACAGAGCAGGTATCGAGGGGTGTGGAGAAATTTAAAGCCGATTAAAAAACAGACAACCATAACAAAAATATTTAGGTGAATGCACAAATTTAAAGGACCCGGGAGAAAGATGCCAGTGGTGAAGTGATGGGAGCTGACAGGGACTAGAATTCTTGATTTAGAGATTGTGTCCCCCAAAGAAGGACTCGAGTCGGCTGTGCAAGCAGTTACAACTTATTTACTTGCTTTTTTCTCTGTTCTGTTGAGTTTTTAGTGCACAATGACCGATCAGAAACTGTGAGCAATTAGTCCAGATCTAAGCAGAGCACCACATTTAATAACGTGGTGGATTCCTCTCTCAAATGAAGGCTGGGGAAAAATCTGTTTTTAACAAGCAGTTTGACAGGCTCTTTGATCAGCGCTTCACTGATATGCGATATGTGAAATCAGGCTATGTCCGGGGTTATTGCGCAACTTGGTGGCAGCTACCACCAAGTCTTAGTCTTAATTCTGGCTGGAAAGAGGAGGCAGACTGATTCCTTTGGTTTGGTTCCATCAAACATGGAACATGAATGGAGCGGGGTGGTCGTCCAGGTCTCCATGATCTTAAATCTGTGCTTGATGCTTGATGCAAAGAGTTTAAACATATTATATTTGATGACAAGTGCAGTTTGTGTATTCTCATTTACTTTCTCATTGAATTAATTTAAAAGCCGATTGAGCGTCATTCTCTTGTTTTTACAACTTATTATTATTAAGGGTTTTGGGGAACAAAGCATGGCGTACTGGAGAGAGCTGTGCAATGTTTGGTTCAGTTTAAATTCTCAGATTGAAACTTTGACTCTCGGAGACAGACATTGTTTCATTTTCCACATGACACACATTTAATGTCAAAGTGGGTCAATGACTACATGTTAAAGCTGCAATACATTTGAAGTTGATAAGCTCCTTCAGCCAACCCCCAACTATGACCCAAAAACATTTCCTCAGTTGAAAGAGTCGGTTCACCCTACTAAAATATTTTCATATTTTTTTAATTCTTTATTTTCTCTTGTGGTTTTTTAGCCA
>JAOXYL010000052.1:17011755-17030547 GCA_028564955.1 Terapon puta
GACCTTGAGGCCTCATGAACAAGAAAACCGTGAATTGGCCTTAACTCATGCATCACAAAGCTGGCTCACTGCCTGAGGTCACAGCTGTAACATACTGTATGCTGCACAGATAATCTGGGCCAGACTGACCTCGAATCTAACTGGAAAAAAATCAACAAAATCAATGTTCAATTCACAGTGACTTGACACAGTGTAATGGGCACAGAGCAATTTACATTTCAATGTGAAACACTTGCTTTCTGTGGCAATTGGTGGCAGGAGAAATATTTGCAATACGACCGTTTGTCCAATCTGTCGTCAAAACAAGAGGCCTGAATTCAGGAAGGAAGCCGATCACATTTAGCATGAATGACGGTTGCGTTGCCATATTTGTTTCATTGCCGACAGGACTGCTGATTATCCTTTACTTTAATGAAGGCTATTACACTCTCTTCCATCACTGCGGCTCAGGATAACACAGGGATGTGAATATTAAATCTTTTTACACTCAGTGGGATTAAATAAATGCATTCAAAACATGGCTGCAGGTTTTTTATCAGAGAAAAGTTGCCGGCGAACTGTTCATTAGCGCAAAGTAAATTGTAAATGCAACATTTTGATGAGATAGCGAGCATTAATTAATTTCTTCTAAGTTAATAAACTAAAAAGCTCAAATGTCAAATGCTTCCCATCTTGGGGACAACTCAAATACAACGTAACTTTGCTTCTCATAAAGACTTACGATGCTGGGCTGAGAGGAGGTTGGTAAATTTGGGAGAATATATAAAGTTACCACAGGTCTCTACATTCTTGTTTACCATGTGCACTGTTTGCAAGCCAAACAGTAATAGACAGACAAAAACCAGTTCAGAGCATTTCATCATATTACACTGCTACAGACGGCCACTCTAAACAGGCATAACTATTTTGCGTGACGTTAATAAAATGTGACTTTCCCCGAGCTGTGTTTTCTGAAATCATACACGTCTATTCTGAGATTGAGAGCACAGTATGCGCTCTTCTTTGGGCCGCTCCCAATGGCATGTTTCCATCCGCTTGGCTGTGATTGCTGCATTCGCCGGCAGCTGGGGATTGTGATGTGCTTATTTTGCGAAGACCAGATGTACAGGAATTCTGGAGACTGTACGAACAGTCAACAACAGCCTACTGTTAGCAAAGGAAGTCACTAACTGGAATGCACCAAAAAGGACACGCAAGTTGTGTTGACAAAACGCATCAAATGGGCTACAAAAAGTAGTTTCTGAACCATAATTCAGGCTGTCAGGTTGACAATTGAACATGAAGTATTTTCTGCACAGCAAATTTGTGTTAAAACAGCTCAAGCTAATAGGACTCTAATCCAGCTTTTCATTTATCAACATATTTTCCTTTTGTTGTTTTGTAAGTGCTGTGCATTTTACGGCTTACTCATTTCTCTGTGGTAAAAGGCTTTTTTGTGCTATTCACATGGTCATAGTTTTAAGGTTGCATTAATGCATCCTGATGCAAAGAAATCATACTAAAATGCTTGAGTGCTGAAACAGAGGGAAAAAAGGCCTTCCCTCTGACAAATAGTGTGCTCCAAATACAGATCTAAGCCTCTCAAGAAAAATTATTCCAACACTTTTTAAAACACAAAAGAACACTTTAGGTAGACCCTGGGGAGATTGTCATTATTTTATTATTCATGTTTTTCAAGAAAAGTTTAAATATGATGCATTGGGGATTAATGTTCAATGACATATGGACGAGCCAAGCATTGGAAGAGAAAGAGAATTAGGAGAAGAATTTTTTTTTTTTGCCAAGAAAGTCACACTTTTCCTCTCTTTTTGTTGATTGGTAAGGCTGTTCCAGTCACGGTTGTTAGTGCTGATAAGAATTTAATGTAATCAATCAATAAAAAAGAGCCAATTGGTTGTCTAACCAGTGATCAGCGCTCTCAATATTTTCTCACAAAATGCTTGGGTTAGCAGACTTTGCAAAAAAAATAAATAAATAAAGTTGCCTTACATCCAAACTTTGTGTTATTTTGAAAGTGGACTCACCTTCTAGAAATTATTAATGTGGTCCTTTACCATCCATTTCCAGCTATTCATTACTTTCAAAATTCTTGACAGATCGAGATGGTGTTTCTGGATGGAAACTGTTTTTTTCAGCCAAGTATTTACAAAAAAGGCACCAGTAAAAAATGTATAAGGGTTTGTTCTCTGAACACAGCAAGAAATAGAATCCAAAGTCAAGATACAACAATCATTTATACTCATCACTGATTAATTTATGGGATATTCATACATTCAAACATAACAAACACTCATTACAAATCACTTCAATAGTTTACTTTGTCTGATCAACAGTCCAAAACCCCCAAAGGTATTTTGTTGAAATGTGAAACAGAGTAAAAGCAAAATCAAACCCTGTAAAGTTTGGCAATGTAGCAAGAGAGGTTATTTCAGGTCAGTTCAGCACAGAACTTCCCTCTCATGTCTGTTCCTAAGCATGCATAGGAAAGAAAGCAGAGCTTAGAGGTAACCCGTGTGAAAACAAACACACAGAGAGAAGGTAAGGTCTCATAACCTTTCCCTGAGCTTCGAGCCGCTGTTCTCCCTGGAAGCGTCTTAAGATTTTTCACATTTAATAAAAGGCATTCGCCATATTACATTTACATCTCTTTGGACCAATATTTTGTATTGTAAGATTGTGATACTCGCAAAATATCATTTGAAAACATGGACATATAGTCCCTTTGCTTCATTTTCAATCATTGCATCATACCTTTGCATAGTATACGGGACATTCTGTTGTGCACTTTAAAATGAGTTCTGCACAGATGATCTAAAGCACAGAGTGGACTGTACCAATCTTTAACGTGCATGAAGATGAAGAATGGCCTCAGGTCAGCCTGCCAGCACCGCTGAAATCTGGTGAAAGTGTTGCAACGTGCCGCTGCAGTTGTATTGCTTTTTATTGATCCTCTTATCTTTAATTACAGTTGATAAGATGAAATTAAGCAGACTGTTGTTGACTGGAGTGTTGGGATTTACCGTTCACTGAATCAATGTTGGATATACACAAGTTCATTTGGTGTAAGTTCGGTGAAATTATGAGATTACTAAACTGAATCATTTCCACTGTTTCATGGTTCACAGTTATCAACACACTGTACAAACAAACAGAAAAAATGGTGGAGTGTCCAGATGTTCTGCAGGTGAAGAAGTCATGCAGAAGGCGTGAACACCAAAGCGTGCCAACCACAGTGAGTTATAGTCATTCAGAGGAGTTTAAAGCTGTGAAAGTCCTGTGGCAAAAAAAACACTGCTGCCTACTGACAACTTGCCAAGCTAAAAGGACCACTGCTGTTAATTTAATGGAACCGCTTGTCCTTTCTTTTTGTCTTCTCTGCAGTTACATTCTCTGCAGTTACATTTGACATCTTTCTGTGGTTTAGTGTTAGACTCCGATAATTATAAAAAGCTCTGTGTGTAGTCATCGTCATATCTTTTCATTCACATTTTCAGTTCCATTATTTTCCAATCATTTGTTTTTATCTGAAATATTCTTTAAATGTTTTACAAAATCAGGATCTGCAACTCAATTGAATCTAAAATGGGAGGCAACTTCATTTAATTTAATTCAATTTACAGGGCAATTATTTTTACAATTGTTTCTACAAAATACAATTTTCACATTGTCGTGGGTGAGATAGAAATACACCGTGCCTTAAACATCCAAAAGTACAACACATGCTTAGATGGATTTTATAGTTGTTGTCTTCCAGATTGGATTAAATCCACTGACCAGTACATGAAATATTAAAATCAGCAGACCTCACAGAAAAAACATAAATCCCATCCAGAGGAGAGTTTAATCTAAAAATAGCTGACAAAACTAACCCTACTGTCATGCACAGGAAAAAGCATATAGATCTTCTACTTAAATAGTAATATCACGCTGGGTATAAAGTCTTAAAGTATTAGCGGCAAAAAGTACTTAAAGTATTAAAAGTAAAATTACTTAGGCAGCAGAATTGTTCCTGTTATGGAAATGCTGAAATACCATATACTATGTAACCTGATTATTATCACCAAAACACAACTATTAATGTTGTAGTGAGTTGGGTGAGCACATTTTATCTACCATAATTCATATTTTGCCATATAGACTAACTTTCTATGTAAAATTTCAATCAGAGAAGTAACAGTTAATTCAAAAAAGTAAATATTTGCCTGTGAAATGTAGTGGAGTGAAAGTATAAAGCAGCTTAAAATGAAAATACTCAAGTACAATTACATTGAGTACAGTACTTGAGTAGATGTACTTTGTTACATTCCACTGCTCACATGTCAATTCAGATTACAGGTCAGAATGAAAATCATAAGGAGGGACATGCCAGTCCAAGTTGTAATTAGCGAGCATATGTCCGTACATGCATCGCTGCTCGTGACGCGATTGATGAAATTAAACTTGGAGTCAATAGACACGATCAAATTGTCCCTAATCTGACAGGCTCATTCATCACACAAAGCCAGATTCCTTCCTGTCAGTGCCAGCCTCTCAACCTGTTCTGCTGAGCTGCACTGATTGAAATATGAAAGTGTTGTTTAGCGTGGGTGCTGAGGCTCTTCAACAAGCTCAGAATAAAACTCCATTTTTAAAAGACTTCATATTTAGTCTTTCGGTTATGATTATAAAAGCCTGTTACGGCTATCGATTGTGACTCCGCGCGCACTGACAAAGACACAATACAGAATTCACGCACAATACTATTTAATTGACTTGTATTATTGATCATGTTATCTCATTTATTTGGGCAGATAGAGCACGTGGCCAATGTGACACTGGTCTCGTCTTTAGCACCCTGTTATTAGGAGCAAAATATGTATTAATACACCAAACTGTAAAAGAGCTTTAAATTACCCAAACAACTGGACTGATAATTCCTTTCCTGCACAGAAAATTAGACTGTCTGCCAGCGTGCATTCACTTTGTGCTGTGGAGATTAATTCCTAACTCAAACCAGGTGATGCACGGCTCCAAATAAACAATAGTTATCAAATAATTTACTTACACCCCTTATATCCTAATTAGGCATGTTTACTTTGGCAATAATCATTTTCAATTTCACGCCATTTTAACTTGAAGTTAATTAAAACAAGGTTGTTCATTAGCGTGGTTCCAGACCCTTCCCTAGCCACTGCACCTGCACCGTAATGCAATGCAAATAGGTAGCAGGGGGGAAACTGAAGTGCTTTCACATTTCCTTCAAGGAAGTCTCCAATGAAATGTCCAGAAAGGGAGAAAACAAACAATTAAAATTAACTCCACGAATGTCCTCGCAGGTGGCAAACACACAGCTCATTAAGAGGTCATAAAGAAACATGTGAACAATAGTGTGTCCCCTCACATGCGTTTATTTTTCCTCTGCCAAAGAAATATGTCAGTCTTATCTTGCGTTATGGAAATGCTAATTAGCGTATTTCCGAACGCCCTGTTTACCGCTGCCCCTGTGTTATGACATCATGATCAGATGACAGGCGCAGGAACAATCAGGCGCTCATCAACATTTTAAATGAAATACTCTCCAGAGGGTTGTGATTGTCCGGTGAAAAATAACCCAATTAAAAGAGTCTTGACAAATGACCTTTCTGAGGGTAAAAATAATGAGCACAATAGTGGTCAGTAAACAGTTCCACTGAGAAACACACAGCAGTCAAGGTTCTGTGACTTGAGGCAGCGCTCATTTTACCTCTGCTATTGAGTGACACGCCGCGATGCGGGCTCTCTGCAATTCATTTGGTCCGGGCTACGCTCGTTTCTAATCAAAGCCAGCACGGAGCGCAACACCTTCAGCAATAAGAGAGGGCGCTTCTTCGTTACCAATATTTAATGTGTGGCTTTGTTAAGGTTTCCTAAAACTTAAATGCTTCGCTTTCCATACAGTGAAATTAAAATGTTGCTCGGAGGACTGCAAAGCACGGAGTGATACTTGCAGAATAGATTTGCCAGTATGAGGCCTTTATGCAGCAGTGGCAGTGACGCAACACAGGCAATTACTTTCATCTGTCAAAATTCAAAGGACAAAATAGTTCTCACAGCTCATCTCAGAAAACCCCCGCAATCCCGAGATCAGTTTTACAACCACAAACTCCTTCTGTTCTATCAGAGCCACTTTGACACAGTGATGTTAGTTTTTATATTGCCTTTTATCCTTGATAAAGTTGCCAGCAACTGGGCCTGAATTATGTCCTCCCAGTTAACTGTAATTAGCGTGTGTGCCTACCTGATGCTTAATCTGAATAAAATGTGATTTTAGTGCTTCGGTGGAGTCTATGTTCGTCGCAGGTTTATTTATTGTAATCCGATCCCGTTTGAAATAGGCCTAATGAACTGTCTCCCCTCCGACGAGCGAGATGAAATGTGTTTTGCTGCAGCCGCGGTGAGCATTACGACAGCGCGAAGACTAATCTAAAAACCGATGATCACTTATTTTCATTAGCGCTTGATTTCGGGTTGCACATACACCGCCTCTTGGCAGCATTAAAGTTCGCCGTCAAACCGTTGTGACTGTAGCTGCGCGTGGGTCTGCAGCTCTGGTAAACAGGTCGAGGTTGTGCTCCGGCTTGTATGATGACAGCGCTGCGACATGTTTCCTCTCTATGTAGCAGCCATGCACGGCATCGGCGTCTTCATTAACCGAGCGAAGGAACCCCACTTCCCTCTGAGGCAAGTCTTGTTCACAGTGTGAAGAGTGGGGGTGGGGGACCTCTGGTGTTTCACAACCCGTGGCTTCACAGACTATGCTCCCTGATTGATGTTTTTATAAGTAAGACCTTGCACTGCTTTCCCCCTGGGCCGCGCCTAGGCTTCCTGGTATCAATCACATATCATTTCCATTCTTGTGCCGTTGCCTGACAGAAATACTGTAAAGGTGATCTATGTGTGTGTGTGTTAAGTAATTATTAAGTGTCCGGCTACGCTAATAAATCATTTACATCACACCAACACCCACCCTCGCAACCTCTCTCGTTTGCCCCGTTCCACACTTGCCTCTTTACATTCTAAAACAACATCAAAGCTGCAAAGTAGCAGCTATGGTATGGCCTGTGCCTCTTTCTCCGGAGTACAGTCGGTTTCCAGGGGACTTTTAATTGCAGTGCAGCGGCTTGAGTGAGGGAGGACGTGCCGATCGGACATGTTAGGAGGCCTTGGACTACTGTGGCGTTAATGAGATGGCGGCCATCAATCAAGGGCTGTGGGGGATGACTGTAAATAAGGCTGCAATCATGGGAGGTGTGCGGTGACGGGCGGGGCCCCTGGCCAGCTTCACTCCCTCATATTCGACTTATGTAAACACGTGTCAAAGTGACAGAGTTCAAAGGTCCTGGCAGCGACGAGACCAACAATGTCCTCCACGCGCCACGGCCACCCTCGTCGAGAAAATATGTCACCCACGTTGCTTAGCGGGGCAGAAGGTGTGGTCATACAGCGTGTGATGTAGTCATCTTCAGACATATGTTAAGTTTATTAAAATCATTTAGCCCAATTTGAGGTACGTCAACTGTAGAACTCAATCATCCATCATGCTCTGCCTGCAGAGAGGTGGCGTTGGCAAAAATCTGTTGCTTGCTCCGCAGTGGAGAACACAAGCTGTAGTCAGCTATTATTCATAGTAGTTAATATAGATTTTAATGTTGACCCAGTTTTTACTGAAAAAAAAAGATGTCAATAAAAATGTCTTAAAGCTTTCCTGCAGCATAATCAACTTTCTACTATCTAACTGTACGGTGGGTATCTTCAGTGTGGTCCCAGCACTCATATTTGTGCCAGCATTAATATACTGCCTTCATTTCAAACCCCTCACAATTTTCTCAACCTTACAAGTAGCTGTGTGTCATGCACATTTCATGCTCTTGTATTGTTTGAGGGCACAGCCACTATGTATGTAAGACAAAGCTGCAAGGCCCCATTTTAAAGCTCCAGGTAGAGTTTCTCTTACTCTTCTTTGCTCATTCGTTTTCAAATTTAGATATAGTAATGAAGTAATCCAGCAGACCCCCATTTTCCCATTTGATTGTGTCATCAACTAAAACTGCGTTAAATGCACTTTCACAGATGAAAACCGTGTCCGCTCACTGAAGTGTTAACACACTGACAAAAACTACAGCTGCACACCCCTCACATTAGGCGAGTTTCAGCTACATTTTTCAGTTGTCATTTTACATCTGTCTGGTGCAGACGCAGCTCCACTTCAGTCTGTGTCACTGTAAGGCTGCGCTCTACCAGCGCAGGTCGCCTTTTCATTTCTTTATATATTCAAATATTTTAATACATTGCCATGACCAAGTATATATGTTTGGTTTTGTGCTGGCATTTTAATTTTTAGAATGACCTTTGACCCTGCTGGCAATATAAGTGATTCACACTCTTCTGCCAATCAGAGCAAGTGAGAGCATGGTCACTGCCTTTCATTTATTAAAAAAACAGGTGAACACGCTGAACCACATATCTTTTTTTAAGAATAAAAAAGATGGTCTACTATTTATTCACCTAACAACGCTCTGTCTTATTTTAGAGATCTCAGTCTGGTGATGTCTAATAGCAGTCAGTGTGTAATGACATACAAATGGCCCATGTCTTTATTCAGTCAGGCATAAGTGTTGCTGGTGTCAGACAGAGCACTGTGACATGATGCTGCTGCACTGACACGATTCTTTTAAACTGGAAGCCTTTGAAGGAAACACTAAACCTCCCAGTTAGCAAACAGAGCGATGGTCCTCGTTCCTTTCGACTCCATGCAAACAATGTCGATTTTGTAGCATGACCATGTGTACAGGGCTGAGAGTGTACAGTGGATTGTTACTGAATGGATCCAGCAGACAGAGACATGACTGCAGCTGCTGCTGTTATTTTGCGATGTAGTTGCTGCAGACAACAACCTGTTATACTTGCATCACCTTTGTGGACACGGTAGCAACGTAGCCACAGTCATTTCAATATTAATATTACAAGTAGAATCAGAAGCGCAGCAGTCAGGGAAGAAAGATGAAGCTCGCCCACCAGTCTGACGCAGGACTATTTAACACTGTTTTCTGTTCATATCGGTGCTGCCTGATTCACTGTCAACCTGCAGGTCAACCAGCCCACAGAGGAAATCCCACAACTCCAGATGGCCAGTCCACCCCTGCTGTCAGATCATCATTGACGTTCGTTTAAGCTAACTTTGATCACAGTTAATCGGTGACAAATTAGCCTCTCTCTTTCCTGTTCATTTGGTGATGAATAGCAGTCTGACCTGAGAGAATCAAAGACACGCCTGCTTACTGCACAGTCTGCAGCTTCCAGTCAGCAGAGACAGGAGCAAAGGAGGCACACATGTGACTATAATCCAAGTGTCAAGAGGTCTATAATTGTGTCACAAAGTCCTCAACACACAATAGGCAATACCAGGTGAGAACACTGAATCTGCTTCATAATTGTGGCAGGCGTTCACGATAAAAGATATTCTATATAAAACAACCAATGAACAAGTCTGTGTGAACAACTGGTGAGTTGATTTTCAAGATTTTAAAAACATTCGATATCCGAATCCTGCTATGTGAAAGTTGTGAGTTTTGTGTCCAGAAGTGTTTGATTTGAGCTCAAGCAACTTCTGACGCCTTTAATGCCCATCACATGGGGGGGTGGCCATTCCTGCAACCACACACTTGTTAGCCACCTGCAGTAGCTACCAACAGTGGCTCCACAGTAATGTCTGTGACAATATAAAACAAGTTCAAGTTAAAAGGTTAAAGTAATTCTCTAAAGTGATTTACCTTACCTTACCTTTACCTTTCCCCAGAATGTCCATAGATACGATTACATTGTATAACAATACAAATCAGAATGTTTCATGTAAGAAATATTAACAGGAAAATAACCTGCAATCATCATTCTGTTCACTATCAATACAATTATAACTGCTTCTACATGTTTGTTGCCTCCCAGACATTCTGCTACTGAATAAAAGAACCAATGATGGTGAGACTTGTTAAGATAATTACATATTACTGTTCAGATGGGCTGTTTTCAGAAAAGCTTAGAAATCTGAGTGTGGTCATAAGGTCACCAGAAGGGACTCTGCAACATGCATTAACATGTCTACTATAAAGCATTCACCGTATGTAGAAGCCCTTAGGGTTCAGAAGGCCCTGGATTTCAAGACTCAGTATGCAAGCATGCTATTTCTAATGCAAATTAGATGGAAAACTGCTTTTGATTTTATGTACTGAAATGAAGAGAGGGAAAAAGGATCAGCATGTTTAGTAATACTTGAGATAAACCATTTGTTTTCACCCTCCAACCAGCCACACTACTCCAGCCATTTCAAAAGTCAATGCAAATATTACATTGTTTACACAATTAGCTACAGAATCTGCGGGTAGTAATATAATATGCAGCAGAGGCATTAGATGGACTTCTCATATAGCAGAAATTAGTGCAGAAATGTATTCCCACTGTGAAGCATCTGCGTCATTGGCTTTCAGGGCTTTTGCTGGAAACTTTTTTGAGTGCAGGGGAATCATCTTGAAGTGTAAATAATTTAATTCATGATTTTCCACAGTTACCTGTTTGCTCAGTCCTGTGTAGTATTATTAGTACAACATCACTAATAACACACAGAGGCATGGATGCACAGCCTGCAGAGCTGCTTCTGCTCAGTTGTCGAGCTCATGAAGCAAGGTGAAAACACCAACGCAAAGCCCAGCAGAAAGATGTAGTCTGGGTAGAACTGTTTGTTGGTGGAGCTTCAGTAGCAGGCGGCTGCTTGTGGTGGGAATCATGAGACATTCGATCATTAGACGATTCTCAGTACATCCCCATCCATTTTGATGCACCTAAATTTTGGATTTGAATGTGAACAGATTGTACTCATTCCATGTGTACAAGCTGCTGAAATGGCAGCCTGAAATTGCATTGATAACATAGGCTTTACTGTATTGATGTAGAATTGTTCCACAAAGCATTGAGTAGCATTGTATAATTGAAAATGTCCACCTGAATCTGTCAGGTGTCAAATGAAAAAGACAAAGAACAACCATGAACATTTAATTTTTTTTCTGAAGAGTTGTGCAAAGAAAAGTTTTAATTCTGTCTACTATGACCAGGCTACTGCTTTATTGCTTCTGTACAACACAAAGTGTAAAATATCACAGTCAGATAAAAATGTCAAAACAGAATAAAAAAGGAATAGTTGCAATTAAACACTGGCGCCATAGGTTAGAGAATTTTCTGCCAAGAACCTGCCAAAAACTAGATTAGATTTCAGATGAAATGTAATATGTGCAGTAGTCATACAATGCAGACAAATTAAATGAAATTTAGGGAGAAGTGTTGCAGGCAGAACAAGCCAAAAATATGTGACACACTGACACCCTGACCTCAGCCCCAGATGGTCTGGGATAAGCTCAACTCCTTGAAACACCCCTGATGTGAAGCACCAACCTGCAAATGTGAAAATGCACAAAACAAATTCACAAATATACGGTTGGTCTGTGCAACACACACATCATCCAAGCGCTCTTGATCCAAGACTTACTAAAAGTGAAGAGAGCGTGACTGGGGAACCTGTGAGAGGCAGACAAAGTGTACGACTGTTTACATTATTTGATACAAAAATGCTGTTTCTTCAAGTTTAATTGCTGTAGCTCCATTTAAACCCTCAAGTCACCAGGCCATCCCTTAAAAGAGACAGTTAAATGGCTCCTTGCGGCTTGTCAATCAAAATGCTTGTATTATTTAGTGGCACACACTTGGGTCACACAGAAAATTTAGAGTGATGCCTTTGTTGTTGTAGTCCACGTTTACCTTTACCAAGAATTCAACTAAAAAACAAAAACAATTAGTATGAAAGTCACTGTAGAGGCCTGTCTCCTCAGTGAGTAAGTGCCATCACTCATGATCTGATGCAGAAAACCATTTCCAGTCCATTATTTCTCTTGCTTACCGCCCCTACTACTAAGACTACAGTCTCCACCTTCACTCACCTGAGAAGGCCTGAGCACCAAACCGAGGATATAAATCTACCGCTGAGCTGTGGCAGACGAGGTGAGCGATGTGATACTAATAACACAGAGGACTCACAGTACAGGTAATGGTGGAAAGTTATTTCCAGTAGTTGGGCTTCATCTGTCTTATCTCCTGTTTTTGGGAGATATCAACACAAAATTGCTCACCTCAAAGAATTTCTACTGTTAACTGTGGAGCAGAGGGGCTTAATTTGTAACTCCCACATAATGAAATCACTGTAGTTTTAACTCAACACATATTCAAACGTAACGATGATAATCTTTTCAGCAATTTTTACTGATTTCTGACACAGAGCTGCTTCCCTTCCCAGGGGTCACGTCTTTGAATTCAACGACTTGAAAGAGTCTAACTCAGAGGGCCATACTTATGAAATATTTGTATGCTCAGATTTGATCTTAACTTCCCCAAACCCACAAACTAAGACCTTTTCAAAATAAATCATTTCTTTATTCCTGTTCAATGTGTAATTGCAGTTATTATCAAATGGTACAGTCATTTCTAGGCCATGGGCTTGTAAATATTGTATCACTGAGGTCTGGGAAACACAAATAATAAAATTTCTCACCATGTTACTGCCTTTTTTCACATAGCTTAACAGAAACATTATCTATTGTCTAAACAACAGCAATTAGCAATTAGCTTATTATTAGTTTGTAAAAAGAATTCAAAATCTACTTCACAGCTAATTAGAATAATATGTATTCCTGCAAAATAAGGTTTGGTGGGATGTTCTTCTGTTTGCATTTACTGTCCGGTGACTCTTGTGACTGCACAGCCAAAGGTTCAGTCCAATTACACATCTAGTGCGTTCCTTCATTTCAGTTGTTTGGGAACTGTTCGTCCCCCTGATGGCCTCTTTGTTCCCGACATCTGGCAAGTGTTTTATGGTTTCTTGTTTCAAATCAAACTCCTTTTAAACCTCCACACTTGCAATTTTGAGCTGATATTACACCGGTGACTGATTCCCAAACTCTGTTTGTGTGCACAGTTATTGATACAGATCTATTGTGTTTGTTTGTGTTAATTGATTTGGTCTCTTATGCTCTGATGTTTATTTACACTTTGCACAGGGGTCCAGGCTGTGATCATATTAGAAGGGCAGCAGTACATTATCATACATGATATATATATATAATATAAATAAAGATAATAAAGATTATTTAGTCATTTAGAAATGAATTTCCAGGAGTGAACATCTAATTCAAGACAAAAGATTATTTAGATCCACTGTCAGCTATGCTCATGTTTCAGGTACAGGTTATTTTATTTTACTGCTGTTTTTGTGGACAAATTCAAGAAAGAAAATAAGAAAACATTTGTGAATTAGTGTCAGTGTCATAGGTTTCCATTTCATCCTTTTAGGTGGTCAGGACATGTGGACAGGTGGGTGTTTTAAGCCACATGATGGGCAGTGTTGCTTTTTCCTTTAGCTCCAAGGTCACGGTTCAGGCTTTGCTCAGCGTGACCCCACTCATGTAACTGTGGCTGCACTAGGCTTGCTTTATGAGGCATGTGTGATCTCTGCGCGCCATTTCTAACGTGGCCCCTGCTGATTTGGCCTTGGCTATCTGTGCTTGGCTCCTGCTTACAGCTGCTGCCTCCACGACCCCTTCATCTTCATTAACATTAGGATGATACCCAACCTTTACGCACAAACAGACACTATTTCTTTTCCTCTCTGCATCCTCCTCTCTTTACCCAATGCACTTCTGTCTGCGGGGAAAAAAAAAAAAAAACGAAGAAGCATTGATTTTCTAAAGCTGCCGTCTGATGTAGAATGATTTAGCAGCCCCGGCGCCCCTCCCCTGGTATGAACTCTACGTATGAGCCTGTCCAGAGCAGGGCAGGGCTGAATAACTCAGACTCGCTGATGGATTTGGATGAGACCTTGTCCGCCCTCCTGTCTCCATAGCAGCGGTAATGATGGCAGCAGCGCCAGTTATAGTGCACACCATGCAGACGGCCATCCATATAGATAAGAGGAACAAATCACGGTCAGTGTCTTTCAGCGTAAATTAGCGTCCATCCCCTTGAATTACTGAGCCAACCTGTGCCTTATCTGCCATTATCAACACACCATGACCGCAAAGTCTGGTTCAGCTAAAACAAGAGAACACAATCGGCCCATCAGCCGCCCAGGAGTGTGATCGGATACCAAGTTACTGACCCCCCTTGAGGTTTGCACAACTGTTTCAACAATGGGAATGCAATTATCACAAAACACTAATACTTGCTAAATTAACGTGTACTTCACAGTAAGTTTTGGATGTGCACTTTAACGTTTAAGAGCATTGGCAGAGCAGAAAAGACATTTCATATCATGTCTGTTGCATACTTTAACATAGTTGGCTATCTTTTGCACCGAGCATGTGTAAAGTGTTTACTTACAATTACAACTTATTAGATGTTTAGCTCAAGGGAGAGCATAAAGAATAAGCACCCTGCAAATAAATACGTTTAATCTATGCATCGGATTGTTGCAGCTCTTCTTGCTGCAGGTCTCACACTGACAACAATCTTGCCAAAGGAGCAAGGCCTGGAAGAAATATCATAATGGCTCAGGATGCTTAAGCCGTGAGGACTTTATCCCTCTAGCTGCTCAACACACACTTAAACATCGACCAAAGGTGGGTGTATGGTGATTTTCCAGTTTAAACACAAGGGAAGAGGGAGGGAGCCTTAGAAATAGGCTGTATTCTTTAGCGGTTTAACATTCTGGGCATGCACCAGCAAAGAGATGAGAGAGAGGGGCTCAAAAGGTTTAGTTTGGGTTGCAGAATGAAACAGCTTCCCTGCGTGTGTGCGTGTATATATATAGTAATATAAATGTTGAGGTTGCTCTGTAATAATTAGAGAACGGACGGTTCAGTAGGTTTAATAATATTTTCCAAATCAATTTAGTATGGCTATAAATGAAGCTGACTGCAAGACAGACAATAAGTCGTGCAAACCTCATTAGGCTTTCCTTTTGTGAGTGTGTGTCTGCAGTAGTTATTGCATTTAACTGTAATACAGATTATGTGATAATAGCTTATTAAATTCAAAGTTCACTGTGGTCGTGGAAATTAATTTCAAGCAGCTAGCATACCTTTCTGTAACATTTAGGTATGCAAGACTTCCTTAATTGCATGACAAACAGAATTATTCCAACAGATACGCTAATATAAAACACCAAAACTGCATTATGTTTTTTTTTTTTTTCATTTTTTTACTCTAACACCAAGGGTGGCTTAATCAGTGAATGTTTACTGTAGATCAATTCATGTTCAGGAAATAACAATTACTGTAACCATTTCTTCTCTTTCAAATTAGCCTGGATTTTCTTTCCTGTGAGCATTTAAAACTGCACAACTTCTCCATTTACTGTAGTTCACCGTTCAGATCTGCACAATCTGGATGAAAACAGTATGTTTATACATACAAATCAAGGTTAAAATAAGAGTTTTAATCTGCCCATCTTTACCCTTGGGCTTAACACTGAATAACAACTGTCCTTCACAAACACTATAATCAGCAAAGTGCTTTAGGAATTGTCCTGTGTTTCATGAAAGTTATATCAGGATAGGGCAGTGTGAGCCTGTAATCACAGTAGTTTTATCAAAACATTTGGAAACTAAATGTATGATTTTACAGATTTAACTTTAAGACATCAGGGTAAATAACGCCTTTGCTGACAGTGTAAACAGACATTTCAGTCCAACTAAGACAGTTGGAGATCTGTATTCACTTTTAAACAGGTCACAGTCTCTGCAGCGGTGATCATGGCTCAGCTCAATCACTGTTGTGTCTTTTGCAAAAGTGAATTTTTGCCCAATAAAATTTTAAGGACACAGTCACGAGTGACAGTGGATGACTAATTCCCTGTCTTGACTCTGCCAGTTAAAGAATCAAACAAGCAAGGAGAAATGGACTGACATGAGGGAGTTTAAACGCGGGTTTTGTTGGCCCAGTGGTATTAAAGACACAGATAAAATCAATGAACTAAAATCTGACAGAGGCATTCCTCTCGTCAAGGTGTCAGAGAGCTGTGTGCAGGACAAAGAGACTGCATCCTCAACTGACATACAGTACATTTCACATAATGTAGTTGTTGACAAATAAGTTGCCGATTTGTCATCTAAATGGCAAACTCTTGATTTGAAAAATACAAATGAGTCTCTACAGTGGTTGTGCCTTTGTGAAAAATGTCCGACTGAAGTTAATCTTTCAGAAGCGCACATATGCATATCCAAGACCTCTAGGCTTTTCCTGGGATGTGCGCATGTGTGGGAGGTCTGCATCTCATCTTGGCTAATAACTATCTTGCTCAAATCATGCCTTTCCTCTTGGAAACACATTTAGAGCTCTTATCCTGCAAGTGATTTTAGTATGGCTGGGGTCTTACCTCGGACCATCACTCTTCCCAAATTTTGGAATCGAGGCTAAGGAGGTGAAAGCCTCTTGTGCGCTACCAGGTCTGCTTACTGTACATCCCTCTCCATTAGCCGTGTCAGCCTGTCCCTCCTCTGATCACAGCCGCACACACATACGCAAATACACAGATACATTTACGCAGGCACAGACACACACACACACACACACACACACACACACACAAATCCACAGATGCGTGCTAGAGATGCACATACACACAGTTGAAGGTTGCAGATGGGCAGTGTCAGATAGCCTTGCTCTGCAAACAAGCGCGAGAGGACGACATCGTGCCAAAACAGCTCATTAAATGCTATTAGCCTGTCATTTCATCCAAGTGAATCCTTTCTCAATTCCTCTGCTAGGCAAACAGCTTTGGGGTCACAGCTAAAGACGAAAAAAAAAAAGGACAGGCAAATGAAGCAGGGCCACTCACCCTAATGGTACTTGTGGGACTGACATAGAGGATAATGTGTTGTCAACGATCAGAGAACAGGATTTGGATCTAATTATACATGGAGAAGAGTAGTGGATGTTGGATGGTCTGCTTTGTGCGTCTGAGAACATGCATTTAGAAAAAAAGAAATACAAATTACGAAATTAGAACGTCCAATGAGCTGTGTAACGTGAAACAGTGACTCATGTTAAACGATTAAACAATGTAGTTACAGGCCAGTTGCAAAGTTAATTCTGAGTGCTGAATGAATTTAAGTTTGAAGAGCACACAAACTAGATGGGTACCGAGATGAGAATAACAAACTCTTAACATAATTATCAAGCCGCCTATTTATAGTGCTTTCAAATGTAGTAAGTGAGTAACAGAGAGAGACAATAATGAATAAAGGTATTATCTTGAAAGCAGTGTAAATGAATGAAGATCTTCATGTTCACGCAGCCTGAATGGAGAGATAATCGACTGTATCGACGCAGAACGCCTGTGACGCAAAGTGGTCCGAAGGTTTTATTATAGTGTGTGTGTGTGTGTGTGTCTGCAATAATGTAGCTGGTTAGAGCATGTTACGCTTCTGACTTTGTTGGGAAATGGCTGATTACTCAACTTTACTCTGAGCCAACAATTTCGCAGAGGAAAAGATGAAAAGCGAACCTGAACGGCCACCATTTGAAGTCCATGAATCCTGTATAACAAGAGTGACACAGCAGAGCCTTTCTAGTAAAGTCTGCTATGACATTACCAATTTATTTATTTATTTATTTATCCCCCACCTGACATACAGGATGAAATGCAGGATGAAATGGCGCCATTCGGCCCCTTTTGAAAAGCTCCTGTCTGGTGCCTCCCTGCAGATGGCTTTGTAAATCAATATGACTCCACAAAGTCAGAACACAGCCTAAATGGAGACTAAGCAGATGATTAATATGGCTCAAGGTTTTGATAAAGGTCAATTTGGTAAAAGTATGCATCGGTTTGAAGCAATTACCACCCGTGATCTGGCCCCACCTGCAGAATTAGAGTTGCCATGGATACCAGCTGAGCAGGAAACGGTGATGCTTACCCGACATGACAACATCTTAAATGTATTCATTATATCTTTGTTTGCCCGAGGGTAAAGTTGGACACATGGATTTGTCTTACATATTCAAGAAGAGAAGCCGGTTGGATTGCAGGATGGTAGACTTACACTATACTATGTGCTGTTGTGTATGACAACATATTTCTAACTGTGTGGATCTCCAGGTAAGATGGGACCATCATGGGAAAAAAAGGAAATGCAGGTACTTAAACCAAACAACAAGTATCTAAATCATTACATTGGTGAACCAGGCTAAATGACTTTCAGAACCCATACTATGTCCCAAATACAAAAAAAATATTGTTAAAGATGATTTCTACTCTAAATGTACTCAGATATCATTAGAAATAAATGTATTAAAATATATTTATTACGTGTAATTTGTTTTACCATTGCAAAGGACAGAGAATCTGAATGTGAAAGAGCACCCAATAGTAAAAATGACACTTTTCATAGTAACTCCTTTTTGTTAATAAAGTGATGCTCTAAAACCTACTATGTATATATATTTTGTATCATTTGAATAAAATTAATAATATAAAACAACAACAACATCTCCAGTCACAGTATCAGAGTTCATTGAGTGCGTCATAAGCTGAGTATATCATTTGAAAATCAGTCAGTCAAACAGTCAACAGTCAAAACAGCACCTCACTATTTACCCTCTGGTGATCCCTGGACTTTTTTTTTTGTCTGACCATCCTAGCTAGGTCAATGTAATAGATGGTACCCACATAACCAGCCTCAGTCTATCAGCATTTGTTTGAATATTGGAAAATACTTTTTAATAAAACCCTTACTATATTAG
>JAOXYL010000052.1:17030647-17049637 GCA_028564955.1 Terapon puta
GGTTTAAATGTAATGTAAAAGGCGTGTACTTAGCTTTTGTGTGTGCATACTGGTTATACATGTGGCCCCAGGTGATGGATTTGGTCGGTCACCTCATTCCTTCTTGTCTTAGATCTGACAAACCTTAAACTGCATCTCAGGTCATCTGTAATTTATGAGTGACTCAATAGTCATTGAATCAGCAGTCCAATCAGTACAAGTCATTTTATAGTGATTCACTGCCAAGAACAGTCTCAGACACTCCAAGATATTATGTAACACAATGTTGACAGAATACACAGACAGTTTTACCTCGATGCAGTGCGGAGTAGCACGTATGTCTGTTAACATGTTAAGAAATCACAATTATTTTTAAGTTATCAAACTTCCTGCATATTTCAGGGTTTGTTATCCACAGTATGGGAGGTGGTGCAGATCTTAAATCAGCCAGAAGGTCATTTGTGTTCGCATCTCACTAACATGGTAAATGGATCAAATCTGTGTTTTTTTATTGTGTACTAATCATATTAAATTATTCAATCAAAAGGAGCTCAATCTGATGTCAATGAATTACAAAAAAGAACCATTCTTAGCATTAGTAAGGCAAAAACGAATTGATTGATGTGATTTTGTGTGCACAAAAAAGACAAAACAAAACAAAAAAAACCATGATTTTGGTAATAAAATGTTTTTTTGCAAATGAATCTTTCTGTAGTGAAATTATTATAAATACCACTGGTTAACTACAAGAGCTAATACTGTACCAGAAAGCTCATTCCTTAGATAACAAATATTGTTTTTTGTGTACTCAATGCTTAGATTATCCTGACAAATTCACCTTTTAACATATGATGTTCAATAAGTTGCTGTCCTCTTAAATATCATGATGTAACGTGTAAAAGCATTTTAAATCAGTGAACACTAGTTTCATGCATTATTTATATAATTACCCTGATGAAAAGAATAGTAATTTGCATTAACAAGCCAAAGGTCAATTACACTTTTATGTACCACAAGGTCAGAGAACCAAACTCCAGATGTGTTGGAGCACAGGGAGTGTCAAGCGGCGTGCTCCCTTTAGCCCCGGGGGCCACAGATAGGTGTGAATTCAAGAGCAAACCAATCATTTCAAGTTTTCCACCTTATACTGGGCAGCCTACAGCCACATAGCTCAGCACTCAATGTAAAAGCTAGTCTTGACCATCTGCTGCTGGTACTGTGTTCAGACTTGCAAAAGAATTCATCCACATAATTCTCTTAGATTTGGGAAAGTGAGGCAGAAACTCATAATGGTTTCAGTAAGACTTCAGTGTCTCCTCTGTGGGAGAATATTGGATGTGACATTTTTTTCTTAGTGCAATATTTCTAAGATATGGCTGTCATCAATATGATTTGCCAACACTGTAATTCAACAGATATTAACACGAGGTTGTGACAAACATGATGATAAAACCTGATTTTTTTTTTTTCGTGGAAAATATCTCAGCGCAGTGACACTGCCTTCTGAGTGAGCAGGGTTTTAATTAAACCCCCAAACACAAGAGCTATCGATAAAGTCTTCACAACTTAATGCCTTGTGAGTTGCTGCCATGGATGTGAAGAGATTGGTGGTGTTATTTACACCATAGGGGCAGAGTTAATCTGCCTTGATGCTCTTAGATCTCTAATCAAATAGAAAGAGATTGTAAATACCACAGAATAATCCACCCAACTTGTGGTGAGGAGTCAGATGACTTCTGGAGTTTACACACAGAAAAAGAGCTCATTTTTAAAAGAAAAAAGAACATACAGTATGTGTTGCAAATACGTTTGAAAGATCTTTGTGTTCTGGTCCTCTATGAGGTGTCTCAAACTCAAGTCAAAGTAATATTAAATTATTGGCCTGATTTACAAAGGCAACTGAAGGCCAGATGTTTATATAAAAGCACTAAATGCCATTGCATCCTCTGTTTATTTCAAAGTGCTATTGATTCATATAGTTTGATTGTAATATCCACTTTTCCATCCAAGGTTTCTCCTGAAAGATATATAAATATATATTTCAAAAAAGGAAGAAAAAACCCAAAACAAAACAAATCACAAATTAGCATTTTTATTAAATACATATTTATTAGACGGCAGACCAGAATACAAAATAATGGGCAGAGTACCATGTGGATATTAATTTAGGACCAAACTGGCAGAATACGACTCCAGCCCACACACCCACATCACCCAATCAAGATTCATTGGTTTAAATGAGAGTTCCCTGTTAGTCTCTTACTGACTGTCATCCTGTCAAGTTCAACCTCAAGCCTTTCCACATATTGAATTACTTCAGCTAAAGTTATTGTGATCATGTTGTAATCACTCTTACTGCAACCTGGTGTAAAAGTGTGTTAAAGTTTCTTTGTTTGAGCTGATGGAGCAGTGCCACTGTCATTTGTGCCTTCATTTCACATGGTTATTTACAAAAAGTCAACATCCACCTTAGTTGTGGAGTGATAATCAGAACATCATCTGAACAAGAGGGTGTTGGGTTTGAACTCCAGAAACTATAAAATATAAAGCAGTAACTTTTATATTTCATAGCTTCTCAAGCAATAATTTATTGCTTTCAACAATTATACTTAACACTTCTGGGTTTTTCAGCTAATTAAGTGAAGATTCTTATTCACATTTTTTGAGCGGTGTATTCATACTTCTTCTGGGGATGACATTTCTATAGAACACACATGTATAATTACGCGTCCTTCCCAAAACAACTTTCCTCCAGTATACCTACAAACATACAAATCTGAAACTGATTTTTGAAATGGGCAATTTTCCATGCTTAACTGTCCCGAACAAAGTGCATGAACCTCAGAAAATCCAGCAGAATGTGCAATTAACCACGCTTTGCATCCCCCGCTAGATGCACACTGGTCACTGAAATGCAAATGCATTAGGAATAGAAGAGCATTTTACTGTCTGCATGCAGGATGTGAGCAGACGAGGCAAACTGCACTCCCACGCTGGTGCGCCTGTTTGATAACTATCATGCCCATCACTCAGCACAGAATGTATGGAAGATTACACCTTGGAAATCTGGAAATCTTAATTTTCTTAACTAAAAAAAGTTAGTTTGAACACAAGAAACAGGTATACACCAGAATAAAGTAAGAGCACACATACAAATGCATTTTATAGTACGCGGCAAATACTCAGGTAAGTAGCTAAAAATAAAATGAGTTGATACAGAAATACTACAGTAAGACACGGACATCAAACAGAAAAGGGTCCTTGCTTTGATGTCTAGTTACTGTCTTCATAGATGAAATAGTTCCCAGTGATCTTGTCCAAAATGAGGCAAAGTGCACATCCTCCATACTGGAAGAAAAGAACTATATATATATATAAATCAATTGTCCATTTCCTATGAAACCAATCACACTCTGAAACCAGGTAAAAATCGGGGGGGGGGGGAAGTCTTTGATTCTTCAATACACTGTGGTTTATATGCATATTTCTTGGTTTATTCATATCTCCCATACAACTGTGAGAGCCTTAAGGCCAAAACCTCTGCTGAAAGGATTAAGTTCAAAGGCAAGCGAGAAAATTACTCACAGACTCAAAGTCTTCAGCCGTGCAGTGGGCCTTCTTAAAGCGACAAGACTTCACCACGTCCCACAGGCGGTGAGCTGAACGGTCGCACAGCCTCTTCCAGTCAAACTGGCCACAGCGTGGTATCTCTGCTTTGGTCCCATTGGGGTATTTGAAACTTTCCCTATTCACCTCCTACATAGGACTTGTGATGTTCTCTGTATTCTCTGCAGGTATATGCCAGACCTCTCTCAGATCTTCTATGTCACAGGCAGTGAGTGCAGACTTTCTAAGAGGATTTATAGTGCAGAATGTAATGGCAGGGAAGGTTTTCTCTGACGCCACCTTTTCTTCGAGCTTGGCGATACGAGGGAGCTGGAAGTAGCACGCGATCCAGCTAATGCCGTGGTAGAAGAGGAAGCCGAGGAGCTCGAAGAAGGCGATGGTCCAGTAGCCGCGAGAGGATCCCTTGTTGACGACATGCACCAGACCATGTAAAGAGATCTTTCTGGCAAACGGCTAAAAACTTCCTCCCTCTGGAGTGGCAGGGGGGCGGCTGTGGCAGGGAGGTGACACTAGGTCAGTGTCACCCCAGGAAAGTGAATATGTTGTTGTGCCGCTGATAATCATCTAACATAACTAAAATGGAAAGTGGGCTTTTATAGGAAGCGCTGGGCGAGGCAGGGGACACAGAAGGGATGCATTTCCATTCAAATACATCATCTCCATCCATAACAAAACCTTTTTCATCAACCTTCCATCTCACACAAACAGGAAGCCAAGTTCAAATCTATGTAGTCCATTATAAAAAAATAAAAGCAAAGTTCATGCAAAATGGAAGTTAATGAAAGCTCCCATTAAAAGCTTTCTTTTGTCTGAGTGAGAGTGAGGAATTTCTAATGAAACTTGTTCCCACTGGTCTTGATAAAGAGGCATGATAAAGGTTCACTGATCGACAATTAAGTGTAATTCCTTTGCCACAGCAGTGATGCATTTGAAAGATCCAGAAAGTGTAGTTTTAGCTTGAAAGCACTACAGCAAAACAAATTTGTGCTGTAATTGTTTTTCCCTGAAAACACTGATGGTGTAACTCAGGCTTAACAGTGTAGAGGACTAAAACTGACTAGTGCCTTCATGCTTATGTTTGCGTGTTTGTGTGTCACGGCAGCTTCTAGGGGAATAAAGGCATCACATAACAGCAGATGTCAATCCTCAAATTAGGTCAGTATAGTGCACCCTGCTGCTAAATGACATCTCAAAGAAAGCCTTTTATTCCTGATGAATTTGAAGCAAAACAAAATTCAGATAAAACCTGAAAAAGTGATATTTAAGTGGATCGCTAATATACATAAAATCTAATGAAGACTAAACTCTCTGTTTAAAAGAAAAGATGACAAACATTCTTACAAAAGGAAAATGCGATTCACCGCCACTGCTTCTACATTAATATATGCACAATACTAAGAAAAAAGGTTTTTCTACAAAGTTAGTCATTTCAGTACTTACAGTTAAATGCACCATGACCACCACTTACACACATCCTCAGTGAAAGCATGAGAAATCCTCTCTGTGGTGTTTACATCTTACAGACCCTGCAGAATGAATATCATCTATAACCAGCTAAATCAGAGCTGATCACTGTGTTTTTACCTGATGTTTGTACAACTTGTAATACCATCTCTATGATAACACTCTTTCAAATTATGATTTAAATCCAAATATGATTTACTGTTAAGCCCTAGTGTCTGTCATAGGCTGGCATCCTGCTCAGGGTGTTTATTAATGCAGTCTGACACAGACGATATCCCACTCTCTCCTCTTCATGCAAGCATTAACCTCAATACATGAATGAACATGAGAAGGGCTGAAGAGGACATTGGGGAGACATAAAGCCATGAAGGTGTTTGAAGACAGTGGGAGGCTACCGCCAACTCCACCGACTAACGTTATTGGTGCTTCAGCTTTTGTCTGAGAGGCACAATCCATATGAAAAGTGTGTCTATGTTGGTATTTTTACCTGGTAGTTTTAAGTATTAGTGTAACATCAAAACCACAACAGTGCAGCAGCTTCAGCACACACAACACCTGGGAGCGAAGTAGCTAAATGTAATAAAGCCACCATTCATTCATTCATTAATTTTATAATTTACATGTAGTTTTTGCAGTGTGACATGTTAAAACGTCCTCAGTGAAAATGAAGAGCAGGCCCAAGGTAGAAAACTAAACTTTTAAAATGATATTGCTCACAGGTCTGGCTGATGTTTCAGAGCTACATTGGTGAAGAAGTGTCATATAGTGCAAGGTACTCCCATGTCAGCAGTAGTAGTAAGGAGTAGTTTTCCCCTTTATGGCTCCTGTGGTTGCTATGGTCACACCAAGTGTCAAGTCAGAATAGTTCAATTGTCATCTCAGGCGGCTGAGACAAAGGGGAGCAGTTGCAGTGTGAGCACTCCTGCTTCGGATCGAGTCCGTGGCAGTGCTGTTGTTAACGCTGGAACAACTGATCGCCATAAATGCTCGCCATTTAAAAAAAGAGAGACCCTTCATTACCATGTTATCAGAATAGATCGTAAAGTGTTTTACTAAAGGGAGGAACCAACCCCACTGATGATGAGCCGTTCTCGGACTGCTGCGTTAGGGTGCCTGTCGCTCTGAGATTGAAAGATAAATGCATTGGTGGGGTGTGTTGAGAAAAGAGAAAAGACAGAGTAGGTAGAGGCTATTACTCAGGTCGACTCACATACAAGTACCTGTGCAGATTGTCAACAGCTCTTAGTGGGTGGGTGATATAATCAATCTCTTCAGAATACCTTTTCAAAATAAAGTGTATACTACAGGAAAAAAAAAATATATGTAAAGGTTCTCCTTGTACTATTACAGTTTGCTTTTACAGTGGCTTCTTGTCATCTTTTGTATTGGCTGGCTTCACATCCTGTACATACAGACCTGCTGAGCTCAGGCCAAGGTGGCTTTGATTAACACTTCAAAGTTTAACTCATTCCCACAATTTAATTTCCACGTCTCTGTCTTTTACCAAGTCTTTTACCAAGTCTTTCGTTCTTCAGTGGGTGCACAGGCCAAGAAATGATGAAGTAGAAAGCATTTTAAGAGAAACTGTGTTCAAGCTGAGGGGGGCTGTACGGAGAAGCGGCGGATCATAATAAAGTATTTTCGGGATATATATATTTTTTTGCACGTCTTAAAAACATCTCCCCACTGTTCCACTGTTTTATTTTTTATTGCAATAAAAGGTCTGCATAAAACAAATATTTGAAGCTGAATTAACTTGAACCTTTGTAACAGGGAACAAAGTCAAAAATAAAGGATGCTGCCTTTTCCACTGGACGCTGTTGCAATAAAAATAATCAACATTATTTCAATGTCCAGAACATGCTGTTTTGTTGAAATTACCCAGAGTGCTCCATAATGGCCTTTTTTATTTTTATGGTTTCCTTAGAAAAAAAAGAAAAACTGCCCCTTGAATATTTCACAAAGAGTTCAAGCTATTTATCTTGGTATGTTAACTCTGGATTTGTGAAAATACACTCTGCTGCACTCATTTCAGAGTTGATAATTGAGTTAAAAAAATTCAGTCTCCCTCTAATTGTTCCTGATAAGGCCCAAGGCTATCTTTCAGCGTCATCGCAGATTAGGGATTTAACTCTCTTGTCTACAAGCGCCAACTGAACAGTCCACTAACATCGAGGTGACATGTCAACTCTGTCTCAGGGACAGACGCTCTCTTAAAGCAAACCAGAAAGTTTCAAAACATGCTTAAAGTCTATAATATAGCTTAACTTTATTTTCCAATAATTTCTTTTAATATCATACTGTCTGTGGCTGGATTGCTGCAGCATTTCCGCAGCATACTGATATCAGTACATTCGCCAACATGATTAGAACATATGTTGTTATCAGAGGCAAGATGGTCACAAACACAGCGTATCTGTCCGCAGACAGGATGTGCAGCTTCATTTTTACATTCCATTGTATATTTCATTCAATAATGCCTGAGCATACGCTATAACATGGTCTGTCAGACAAGGCTGCAAAATAGAGAAAAATAATAATCTATAATCTTCTTAGTGTTTGTTTATTACTGCTGCAATGTATAAATATTAAAATCACAGGATGACAATGGATGTTCATTAAACAGTGATAATGATTTTTTAATCTCACTCGATTTGAGTTTCCCCATAATGCTCCAAAATTACCCTGAACTAGCTGAGCAGAAGCAGCCAGGGTTTTACCTCTTATCATCCCAAATAGAGTGAAAAACCATGTTCTTTCTATATAATTAGTTTCACAAAATTATAACACCCAGCTAATTAATATTTTCATGTCTGTCCGCAGTAATGAAATGATGGATTTGATGAATTACATTGCACCCCTGCAAGACTCAGCTTAAATGGCTATAAATATATGCAAAGAGAGGCACATTGGGAAATGTATTCACAAATTCACTCTCCATGTACTTTCCAGGGAAAAAGACAACTGGAACCTGCAAATTACTGGTCCAAATATATTATTATCCAACGTGCTTCATAACAGGTCATAAAAGGACCCACAGAAATGATGTAAAATGACTATTAAATATATTTTACACGACCAATCTTGGTGGACACACGATGGATTACACTCACACTCTTGATACTCTGGTTTTTCCTCCGGTGCCCCCATTTGTTCACATTTGTGGCTCAGAGTGAAATATCACAACAATTATGAAATGGCTTGGCATGAAATTAGCAGATATTCAGAGTTTACACTTGATCAGTGAAATAGTTCAGCGTCTTTCAAATTACCAAACAGAATGGCAGGAAACTGACAATGGACATTCATTGTGCCCAGAGGATGTACTACGCTGACTTTGAATTACACCCACTTTAAAGTGAGGCAGAGGTTGCACCCCTAGTTTGAAAAACTGAGGTGCATAATATGGGATGCAGTGCAATCTCTGGACCTTTGGCACAACACTAAAATGAAGGACAAAAGATGCCCAAGAGGCTGGCAGAAGAGCAAACTCAAACACAATTTTATCTGTGGACATTCTCTGATCAAACAAGATAGGTATACATTTCCATAGCTTTTATCATTTGCAAATGTACCAATTTACAGTCAGACACCTCAACACTAACACCCAGTTTGAAAAAAAAGCATATAACTGCAATATAAAAACTAACTTAAACTTGGATGCAACTTCAATAGATGCCTTTCTAGAGTTTTGATTGAGATGTATTCCACTTTCCTGCCATTAATAACATCTTGTTAACCACACTGGTACAATATAAAGCACTAAACATACAAGTGTTTCAAAGTGACTATTCTCATAACTCATTAGTATACATACCATCACTCACTCTCTATTCAGTATTCAACAAAGACATGGCAAAGATTACAACTATTTCTCAAGCTGCTGGTTAGAAGAGAATCAGTCATTCAGTCCAGTTGTTTTCTTCATTCACTCGCAAACCCCACAGGACCTTCTTGTCTCCGATCGCTGGGATCTGGTTTTGTGAAGATGACTTTTTCTCCAAGAAAAAAAAAACTGTTATTCCCAAGAGAAACATCTCTGATGAACAGAGGGAAGTAATAAGGCGGCAGAGTCCCCGAAGAGAACCAACTGATTTTGCTTGAACTTGAAAGTCAATGACAGTTTTACTGTCCCGCTGTGTTCAAACAAATACATGCTGATCATAAGACACAGTTTAGTTATGTGGGTAGTCAAATCTAAAAATATATCTTAAAGAAACTAAATAGGTGGATGATAAAGAGTTGAACATATCTAGCAAATATTTCCCCAGAGTTGTACAAAACACTGAAGAAGAAGAAGAAAACGCATCAACTGCTCACTTTATAGCAGCCAGTTGTTTGTACATCTTTGGACAGCCCTGCTGAGTAATTACAGATATGAGACATTCTTTAAAGAAAGAAAATAAACTGTTTTGCATCTTCCAGCTTTTATATTAATATCAGCCATCCACTGAATTCTCTTTATAAAAACCAAAGGTGTAGAACGTATGTAAATAAGTTCTCACCTGAACAAAGGAACCAGTGAAAACAACTGGTTGAACGTCAACTTAAAAACCATAAGGTATCTTTAAATTAAAAATGTTGACGAACAAATTGTTCAGACCGACTAAACTTGCCGTACATGGTGTAATTCATATTAGATTTAATGTACTGCATTTGTGTGTGTGTGTGCTGTGTCACACTGTCTTGTTGATCTTCTGAAGTGTGATTAGTCAAACATAACTGCCACTAAAAACAGTTCTGCTTTGTACGGTGAGCATTACTTCCTTATTTGATTTATTTTCTGGATTTGCACCACATTTCTTAATGTCACGTCTGTGCGGTAAAGTTAGTGAACGTTTTGTTTTTTGTTGTCATTTGCCTGTGTTTCTTCATCCTGAGCTCTCTTTGCCACCACAGGAAACATGGATTCCTACAATATAAGATACATTTTTAACATGTCACAGTAGGAAAAGCACAAGTGTGATTAATACAATGAGTGAAGGCTGAATTCCATTTAGCTGCTTCAGTTTCAGGGTCATGGAGTCGTTCATGCTGAATCACTGTCACGCCGGCTTACTGAGACACGTGAACGGTACGGATCCATCATTAATGCTATTAGTTACATCTGCACTTTTGCTGCCATGACGAGTCAGAACGTCTGCTGTGACAAAGGTCTGTTCTGACACCGACTCAAGGTCTACCTCAGCACTTTGCAACGACACTACAAAACCTCTTACAAGAACTGAGTTAACACTCTTTGTTCGCTTTGCACTTTGTTGAATTTGAGTTTTATTTCCCACTGAAGCATTTTTTTTTTTTTTGCTCGAGGAACAATGAAATTCCCTGTTTCAATCAATAGTTTCATTTATTCTTATCTGTCTTGTCTGTTACGGTAAATGAGATTGCCTATTCACTTCAACACTTTGCTGCTTTTTGCAAGTCCACTCACATGAGGACTTACATGTACCAAAGCTTAGTTTTACATCTAGGGAAGGCAGCCATGGTAACTTTTTGTGCTCATTAAATAATGCAAAACATGTGATTAACAGTGATCAATAAGAGAGCAGACGATGCATGCTGCTTTGAATTAAGTGTGATTGTTGTGATCGCGATAGAGAAAATGATAACGGCTGCACTCAAACTGTTGGGTCAAGATTTAACGTATTTGTATTACTGGTTTATTTATTTCACTGCTTGACTGCACGTTTAAATGCTGCCATTGTTTATGACCCTGTAAAAGAGGGTGTCTGTCCTCATAATATGTTTAAACTATATCTTTATCGCCACTGAACCACAGTGCATTAACATGATGGCTGCACAATAAAAGAGTGAACCTCCTCTGTTTTCTGGAAAACTAAAATGTGTAGTTACTCAGATACGATTTTACCTACCTGCTTATTTCTTGCTTGAAACTTAACTTTGCCGCACCTCTAAATGCACATTTCCTTTGGTAAATGGTTATGGCCCTTGCTGTGAAACAAGTGCGGTAGGTGCATGAATCACAGACTTTAACAGTGTATCATTAAGTTTGACCGCACACCCTCAGCTTATTATCGATTATCTTTAAGTTTCACAAGCATCTAACAGCGTTCTCAAAGAACACTTGGAATTTTACCTGCTCCCCTTGTGCAGTCAGTGTGTTTGCTGTTGATTTAAAACTCATCTAATTAATTATTCAGGGGTATTATTTTCTACATTGAATCTATTTCCTGCATCAGCGATGCCAGTAATGGCTCCCAGAGGATTCTGGAGTGCCACGCTTTCACCTCCGCAGCTTACAACACACTGCCTTCATAATAGCACTGCAAACAAATTCAACACGCATGCACACGTGCACGCACACACACACACAGACACACAGACACACACACACACACAAATCAATGTTTCAAGGGCTTGTAGCATTTAGCATAGTACTCTAAGTGAATTTCTGTTCACGGAAAAGTGCAGGTTTTCTAAGCATTTTCTGTCCGACTGAAGACGTTTCAAAGATGTGATGCAGACAGTTCAGAGTACGACTGAACAATATGGGTGAATTCAAAAAAGCCTTTGGTGAAATTGAGTTTTCTGTAACTCATCATGCTATTGAAGAACTAGTCTTAAATGCTCACTGAGTTGAAATCCTCCGCGGAGGTCCAGTAGCATTTTAGTCCGCTTTGGCTGACGATCCTGGGAATTATAGATGTATAGTCCCTGTTATTTTATCCCATGGAGACTGATGTTTTATATCTCACACAATGACAAACCTGGGCACCCAGAATCTGCACTACAAGGGCCGCATAGCCTGTCTTCAATGTCCTGGAATAATTTTTAAATGATTAAATGCAGCGTTTTTTAGCAGCAAGCCAATATGATTTAGCAGAGGAGATAATGTGAATAGAAGTACAGCCACTGAATATTTTAGAAATAAAATAAAAAGGTGCGGAGAATACTTCCTTTAAGCAAACAAAGTTTCCAGTCTTTTCACAGTAACACTCGAGCAATATTAGTCACAAACTAAGAGAAATATTTTGTGCAAGGAAAAAAACAAACTACGAATGTTTCCAAGTGAGCATTTGCAACATCTATTACAATGTCTTCAGAAACTTCACTCGTTTAGAGTTTAGCTTTCTCTGAAGAAGGTTGTGAGCACTGTGTTTGAAAAGAAATCACAAAGAGTTAGAAGCTCTGCAGAGATTTAACAGTGGTTGCTGCTGCGGTGGATGACTGCTTTTTTCCTGAGCCATAAAGCACTTGAGGTGTGATTCTAAATGGTGAAAACGATCTGGCAACCTGAGACGCATTGTCCAGCAGAAATGTAGTATTTTTGGCCATTTTTTCCTGATGAACAAATGTGTTATTTCAATATGTTCATAGTTTTAACACCAGAAAGCACTGACAACTGTAAATTGTCCTGCTCAGCTCATCTTCTTTATCAAAAATGCAGCATTTTAAAAAATGTATAATCACCCAATATAACTGTCCAAATTGATTCATTTTCAAGTCTCAACATCAGTATCAACCTCAGAATTTCTAAATGTTAGCTGGGTTCTAAAATTCAGCCACGTTTTTCTGCATGTTCTTCATGCAAATGTATGTAGTTGAGTTTGATAGTAAAAGCCTAATATTTAAAGGAATCTGTGCATGGCTCTCAATGTGAGATAAATGGTGGACAGTGTCTTTGCACAATTACGCTTGGTATTTAATTGAGTTTATAGTTTGGTCTACATCTCAAGAAATCTATGCAAATAATCAAGACAGGAAATATGGTAAACGCTTTACGTTGTCCCTTGAATTCTACCCCTCAATGTAAAATGGGAAAAAAAAAATTATTCATTTAGTTGTAGAGGTTCACTATGATTGAATTGAAGCACTACAGAAATGTCTCGTGCATTATTTCTGTTGCTTTATTTATCTCTCACTTCTGGCAGTCATTCCAAATAAACAGCAGCTTCACAGTTGGTGATCTATTGTTTTCTTCTCTGCTCTGTTCATTTGTTGTGGCTAGTTTGTGTTAGTGTGTAAACCTGCTGCTGAAATATTAATAAAAGAGCACTGGATAGATCATTGACAGGTAATCAAACACAGCAGTCTGGGCAGAGCAGTATATGGCGATTAAACACAGTTCTATAGGTGACTGTCTCCTCCTTGCGTGTAAGTGCAGCTGAATCAATGAACTCACAGCGTTTCTTAGATGTCTCGTGAAATTATGTCAAACATTATAAGCGCAGGCTGCGATCAACTGACACCTGCAGAAATGTGTCAGTGAGGACTTTAGCGAAAATGTTTTCAGGTAAAAGAATGAAAAGGACACTTGACGGGCCAGTAGGCTGAACGATTTTGTTACACTTTCCGATCACAGCTTTTGTGATCTGTCTCGCATCCACTCACAGTACTGCATGTCGCCATGCTCTGTCTTTGCACGTGATGACTGTCGCGCCATGCATTGGATGAAACACCCATTGGAATGAATCAGAGAAAAAGAAGATAGTAATTTTAAGATTGCGGGTAATTACAAGGCCTGCCAGCCTACGAAATTAGCTCTTAAAAAGATAATTGCATTTCTAAGAATTTCCCTGACACTGAAATTGTTTAACAGTGAATATCTACAAGTCGGATACACTTAGTGGAGGGGGCGTCTGCCGTCAAGGGGTTTGAATCCTGGTTGTGGTAGGTCTGCCTTCTATGTGAGCTCAAACGACCACAACAGGTCACGTTCACGGTTCACTGTCCTCACCATTGCCCAGAAACTCCTACTGGACTTGTGGGGGGGCACACATGAGGAGGATGGCAGCGATTTGCAACCTACGCAACCATCAGCATATGAAATTCACAGGTGCCTTATTCGTGTAAAACTGTCTTTGCAATTCCCCTTTCAGAGTTCAGTAAGACTCAAAAGTGTGAAGACGGATCTCTTGAACGTCTGTCATCATCAAAAAAAACATATAAAATAAATGGCAGCGAGCGACATATACTTACCAATACTGTTAAAATACTCTGGTATACTAGAAGTAATATTGCTGTCAATTTAAGGAACGTGTGTGCAAGGCTGCCCTCATATAATGTAACTACAAATTAATGTTAGTGTAATAAGATGCAATAATATAAAGCCAACATTATGTGCCCTTTTCTTGTCATTTATCTGATATCCAGCTCTCCTATAGATGCAGAATGAATCTAGTTGTTACAGCAAATATTTTTCTCTCAAGACTTATCTTCTGCAAAGAGGACAATTAACTGCAATGCCAATTTACCCACAAATAACGTCTCACATAGATAAACCCCATTTCATTTAAATGAACATGCCAAGTCAATCCAGGGTCTTATTACTGCCTGCCCATATCTTTGAGTGTCTTATAAACAATGTTTTGTACAGCCAGGAGCGCAGCAGATTCTGCTCAACTGTTCCCATCAGAATGACACTTTTTTTTTTAATCACCAAGACTCGGCAAGAGCATTTAATTTCGAGAGCAAAACTCTATTTGTATAATCGTGGTAGGATTATACACATAGGACAAGACAGATGAGGAGACTGGAGGGGACACAAATAAAAAAAAAATAAGCATGTCTGTGTATTCATGTGAAACAGAAGAAGAGTAAGGGGTGGTTGGGTGTGGGAAGAAAAGGAAGAAAGGTGGGTAAAGGAGAAGGATAAATTAGAAATCACTCTAGACAAAGAACCCAAAGTATCCCTTAACTGTGCGCTTCTCATCCACACAGACAGCATTACAGGGAACACTGATGAAAGTGGTGGTGGAGTTGAGACCTGCAAGATTTCTCCTCTGATGCATCAAATTTCATTTGCATCGCAGTAGGTAATCGTATAAAAAAATGTAGCGTCTATAGCAATGTTTATATCAGCGCTTGCGAGGCATATCGCTGCATGCCCCTTCAGAAAATTCAGAAGCATGAGTCAAGAGATATCTAGGTTTACATGTCTGAATCAACATCCCAGTGATAAGACTCAGTGCTGTCATGAATATATCAAAGACTAAACAAACACCTGCTTTTGGGCTTAGGCATGCATCTGCATCTAGCGGTGGGATCCCAAGCTTCTAATCTGCAGGAAAGGTTTGTTAGATCAATAAGAAATGTGATGTATTTTAATTTTGCGAGTTTTGCTGTCCTTACAGGTGCAGGGGGAGCATCAGAAGTAAGTAAAAGGGAGAAAAGCCTCTAATGCTACCCTGTAGCTTATTTACCGAGTGGCACAAAGTCAACCAAATACAACAGCTTTGCTCAAACATTGTAATCACTGGGGGGGGGGGGGGGGGGGGGGGGGGGGGGGGGGGGTCACACACTGACACACGAAACATGCCTGGCCATAATAAATACCCACAGTGCCCTCTACTGGAGGCAGAGAAACGCACCCTTAAACTTCATTTGTGACAAGAGTTATGCTGAACAGGAGTCCCACTTTAGGAAACAGGTGTTCACATCAATAAAAAATGAAATTTTGTTCCTACCTGTAATTGCACTGCCCCTGTGCCTCAGCCACACTCTGAGACATTGGTGTAGAACTTGAATGGATGGATGAACCTCTGGAGATCTAAGAAGAACAGTCTAAGAAATAAAAAATAAATAACAAGGCGCTTTTTATATATATATATTTGTTGTATATACTTTTAGAATAATATCAAGATTTTGGAGGAAACATATCAAAGAGCTACCCATTACTAACTAATCTATGTGTTTTTGCACGAACCAGTTACAGTTGACAACTGTGGGACAAACACAAACTAAATTTGTCCAGTTTGGAGTAAACCAACCCTCACCTGGAGATTCCTCTCTTTTCTGACCAGTGAGACTGTTTTATTGTAACAGCATGTTGCAATGGGTATACTTTAATAGCAATTCAGGCAAGTAGCTGAAAACACTGGCATTTACTCATGTCTTTGTTTGTTATAAACTTAAAATATATAAAAAAAAGACACACCGTGCCGCTGGTAGGACAGATTATTCTGACTGCACATGGTGTGGTCCATTCTAGTTCAGTAACCAGCTCATTCAGAGGAAGGGAAGCTGATGTGTTAGTGAACATAACTATACTTTGACAAGACATCAATATACATAAGTCTATTTTAATGCAGGGGCTGTCTGACAGCTGCTGCCAGCACAGCAGAAGCAAACACCCCCCACCCAGAACATGGTGTTCCTCAGACGCTTTAATCTTAGATGCACAGAATGTGCAAAATTATGATCTTATGGAAATGATGCAAATAATCACACTGCCATCCTCCATTATGGGTCTGTGACAGCCCTGCATTATGCAATGCAATGCATAGTGTTCTGTCCACCCACCACAATTGCATTCAGAATGCAGAGTGATGGTGTGCATGTCTAATAAATATTGCAGGAGGATACATTTGGACCATCTACCCCACTGCATAAATCAAGAAGCTTTCCAGCCCCACATTATCAAGGCTTCACTTGGCTGCATGGCTGTTTGGCCCTCCTGCTCTCCAGCAACTGTCAGTGGTTAGTCATGAGCATCTGTGTGACTGCACCGCCATGATCATCTACTCCTTCTTTGTCTGCCAACACAAAAGATCAGTGTGTGGTCTGTTTGATTTTTTTCATTCCCACAAATTACAGAAATAAGAGTTTATTAATGGCTGAGTAAAGTAGCTGTGGGGAAAGGGTTTGGACGTGCTCCCCTAGAATCTGTGTAATTTGTGTAACAATCCTTCACTCACTTTAAACACTTTACCATAACTGCAGTTTGGATTTTTCAACATTATGAAAAAATGACCAACAAACTGGAGATCTCCCAGTCAGGCACAGAGGCAGATCTCAGACTGGAGGATGTGAAGTACATAAATATTTTGTAACCCAGCTGCTTGGCTGCAGCTCACATGTCGGCATGTTCTACAGAATAGTTCACTTTTAATAATTAACCCTTTTTTCAGCCAAATACTATTTCTTACTTAAAACAAATTTGTTTGCAGCATATACAGGAGGGTTAAAATTGAACATGCATCAGCATTATTTATGTGTATTTTATGTGTTCATGGGCCTTTTTCATGGCAGCAGCATTTGACTTATGGCAGCAGGAAACGCACACAGGTGTAACTAACTAAATGAATTAAGCTTCCCTTCTTTGTACCTGGAGGCTCAATACAGGACTGACACACCCAATGCAGCCAGTCAGTAATAATTCTAATTTCACCAGTGGATTTTCTTGCATTTAACTTTTTTCCCCAAATCAACAAAAGCAAAACATTTGATGTTAGCCAGAAAATGAAACCTCTGCAATTTGACCAAAATAGCAAATATAAGACAACAAATACGGTTAATAGTAGTGTGTTTAAAAACGTGGCTAAAGCTCAAAATCTTATAGTTTATTTCCATGCATTGGGAACACTGCACATCATATTCTAAATTGAAACAAGAGACAATCAATTTTTGAAAAAAATTAGCAGTGTCTGCATTTTTCTGAACAAACATGAACATTTGCTTTATAAACTGAAATTTTCGAGGATTTAGTGTTCTTGTGAATCACTAACTAATATGTAGTTGTATAACCACTATTTCTGAGAACTGCTTCACATTTGTGTTGCATGGAGTCGACCAACTTCTGGCACCTGTGAACAGGCACCCAAGAAGATTTGACAACAGTTCACATTTCCTCTGCATCTCTTGGTTTTGCCTCAGAAACAGCACTTTTCATGTCACCCCATAAGTTTTCTCTCAGATTAAGGTCCAGGGACTGAGCTGACCACCTTTAATTTTGTAGGTCTGGAACCAAGATGCAGCTTACTTACTAGTGTGTTTGGGGTCGTTGTCTTGTTGAAACACTCATTTCGAGGGCATTTCTTCTTCAGCATAAGGCAACATGACCTCTTCAATATTATGATTTATGCTGACTGATCCATGATCCCTGGTACGCGATAAATAGGCCCGACACCATAGTAAGAGAATCCATATCATGATGCGTGCACCACCATGCTTCACTGTCTTCAGAGCATACTGTGGCTTAAATTCAGTCTCTCTGGTTTTGCTTTCCATTTTAAAGCACTGGAGATCATTTTAGCTGAGCAGCCTATTATTTTCTTTTCCCTTCTCCAGTCAATGTTTTAATCAAAGTATGCTGTTCTTCTGAACAATGTCTGGAGCGACCAATTTTTCTCAGGTTTTCAGAGAGAAATACACGCATGACATGTGCTGGCTTCATCCTTACGTAAGGGCCACCTGATTCACAGAATGAATGACCTCACTAATTGAACTTCACACTGCTAATTTTTTAAACACACCCCTTTCAATTAATTATTCAATTGCACAGACTCAGGAGTGTGCATATCAAGAATGTTGGGTCTGTTAGTTGTCTATGACTCTCCTACACCTACTGGTAAATTGTTTGCCATGTAGTAATATAATTTCTACCAAAAACAGTGATTGATCTGGTTAATCATGTTGGACTGCTATTATTTTGAACACAACTATAATTCATTATGTAGTTATCTTAATCCCCACTGCATTCAACATTTAGGTATAAATATCCCTCCCTGAGATGCTATCATTAAAAAAAATCCATTATAACGACACTACATTTATGATAAAATGTCTCCACTGATTATTAAACACAGTCAGAAAGATTTTCTCAAAGCTCACCTCGCCATGGTCAGCTGCTGGGAGCGGGGCTGCCACCCCTGCTGCTCAGCATCAGTGCACAGGTGTGAGCTGTCAACAGGTGATCAGCTGCATGACAAACAGACAAACTAGCAGTGATTTTTGTTGGTAAGCTGACAGGACACTTGTGAAGGTGCAGCTCTCAAACTTCACCTTTCCAGCCTCCAGTGTGTTTGAGTGAAACCGCAGTGTGGAAGTTATACCTCAGTTAAAAGTGTGGGAGTTACACCACACAAAGAACAAAGAGGTTACATGGACACATATAGAAAAATGTAAATATATACTACATATACTTTACTTTCACTTGTATCAGTTCATAACAATAATAAT
>JAOXYL010000052.1:17065872-17080902 GCA_028564955.1 Terapon puta
CAAAATAAAACTAGGATGTTTGAAAAAGCTGTGTTAAAATTTCTTTGCTCTGTTTAACAGCACTTGGGAAATACTTTAAAAAGAATGACATTTTCATAGGGGGGCTAATAATTTTGTCCTCAAGTATGTATGTATATATATATATATATATATATATATAAATAAATAAATATATGTGTATTTTTTAGAGAGATATGTTTATATAACTATTGTGATCACCACTACAATGCTACACAGTGTAGTGTATCTTTTGCATGTGCATAAAGTAGGTTATGCTCTTATTTGAGCTGAGGGAAGTTAAAGCAGCAGTGGGAAAAATAACTTGGCTGTCAGTTTTGAACGCTCATAAATACAACAAATAACACATACACGGCTCTAATGAAGGAGTTTACTTTCATATTTCCTCATTAAAACATAACCTGAAGTAAAACTGTCTCCCGCGTGGTGGTATTCATAACTCAAACATATGCAAATAAGATGTGAATCTGCATCAAACAAACAGAAAAACATTTTAGTCAACAGTCACCAGGGGACAAGGAGTCCTTCTGCAGGAGCAACAGAGGAATCTTGTATCTCCTCAAAAGTTGCCTTTGCAGTCTCGCCCATCTCCACAGAAACAGAGGATGTGTTACACTTCCTGTATAAAAAGCAAATATTCAGATGTGCATGGGAAAGAGACTTTATTACACTGAAATAATTTCTCTCCACTGTATCGTCACAGCATAATAAATTCTCCACTATATAAAAAGTATGTACAATTTTGCTTTCCAAAGTTTTCAAATTTAAAAAAAAAAAAGAAAAAAAAAAACATTTGTTCAGAAATTTGAAAGTGATGCCAGTCAATGTCACATTGTATTCTAATGTTAGGAAGAAAACAAGAAAAGAAAAATCTTTTCATTACCATTATACTTAAATATTAAACTGATCCATAGTGTATGGCCACAGATTGCTTGATTTAACACCCTTGTGTGTGTTTAATTATCTTCATTATAACTGTTGGCAGTCTACGGGATAAGAAAAGAAACCATCCCTTCGACAGTGATTCAGTCACATTTCATACATTACACTGCACTGCCGGTCACAATCCTTCACACATGTTGCTGTTCACTTACTACCCACACTGGAAAAATATAGCTGAACATGTGGAACAATTAGTTCAGCAAAAGAATCACTTGCTGAGAGGCACAAAACAGAGCTGTACAAGAGGACATGTCCTCTCATACCTAGGCTCACTTTCAGATAAAGTCATTTCATGAGTGAATTAAAAAGTAAAACAAACACAGGGCTAGTAGCCCTATCACATGCATCATAAAGAAATAATGTTACTAACATCTTTTTAAGTCAACACAAAATTGGCTCTTAGATCCAACAAAACTTCACATGAAAGGCTAGTGTACAAACTTTTTCTCCCATACATTACACTGACTAAAACACAAAGTACAGCAAAGAGTGTTTGTGATTTGTTAAATTAACGGTACCGTTATTGACGAAAATACTATAACAAAAAAAAATAATACATTCACAATCAGATGCTCCAAAAATCACAACTTCCATGGAAAAGGTAGTAAAAAGTTGGAAACCAGCATACCGAATACAGCCAGTGTATCAAGTTCTTCATATTTGGCTTCTTAAACAGGATCTTACTTGCCTTATAAATAAAGGTGGATGTGCAGTATAAAGTCCAGTATCCTACATGCTAAATTACCCTGTGAAGTGTGTAGACATGTTTTACACCTTCGTACCTATCTGTCAAATAATAGAGAGCTACTCATGCAGATCTATGTTACTGTTTCTGTCTCTGTGGTAGAGAGGTCGTGAGTGAACGGTCCTCTTTACAAACACAAAATGAGCACAATATACAGTATGTGGCGAGGTAATAGGTTTACTGACTAGTTGTTGGGATTATAATCCAAGTGGTCTGTGATAATGATGGATAAAGGTAAATTACTTAATGCCCCTTTAAATTTACAGAACATGTTCCTTTGTGCAGATTTAGCTTTTCATGCAGTACCTCAGAGCTAAGGTAGTGTATATCTCCAGGCACCACTGTCCAATACTGGACTCACTCCTCCGTCACCAGCTGATGCCTGCTGTTCCAGCACTATCTCCTGTTGTAGAGGTCTTTGCGTTTTCGCAGCTCCTCCAGCACCCGAGCCCTGAACTGGGTCCAGTCTTCGTCCTGAAACTGCTGAAGGCCCAGGGCCAGATGGAGCTCGGCGGAGTGGCTGCGCAGGAAGGGATTGTACTGCCTTTCCTCTCCGATGGTGGAGGGACTCTGGAAATGAAGTGAGCATCAGAAATCAGCACCTCCTCATATTTGATGTGCACAGACTCTCTCTAGTGGCCGCAATGATTCACATGCCATTCAGCCATTTAACAGAAGAGAATTGTGCATAACAACACTTCTGCCAACCTAAGCTAGCGCAGCTTTGCATTCCTGCTCCTCCATCTCGGTTCAAAACCTGCAAAAGCTCTCCTCATCAACTACAAATCACCTTTTAACTGTCCATTTTATGACTTTAGTTTAGCAAATCCCACACAGGTGCATTATAGAATTTAAAAGTAGCTAAAAAGGGCCAAAATGTATATTTGAAATTTTGTTATAATATTATCTTACTGAAAAACTTGAATGAGCCCCCCAGCAAGCCAGATAAAATGTTATTTGTTGTAAGGATTCATCAAATGTTAGCACTGTAGGCCTTGTTCAAAGACAACATGTCACTGTAGGAAAGGGACAGGTGTGAATGAGAAAATCACGATGGCTCCCATTTAGCTGGTTTTGTTCGTGCTTTCTCTGTAACACTGTTTGGGCATATTGGGACACTTGAATAGAACAGAGCCATTGTTCATGCCATTAACACTTTTGCTTTATTGCTACAACATGTCAAACCAGGTGTACAGTCTGACCTCAGTTACATATCTTTAAAGAGAATGTGTGCAGTAGGTGCACCGTGAGATGTCAACTTAGCTTCACTTGCTAATATTCAGTATCCTTTTGCGACATTTTAAGTAGTCACGCTGTTAAATGGATTTTCTTTCCTTTTCCAGGAAGATGACATCAGCTAGTAATGTCTGGGATGATGTTAAAAAATTTCTTTAGGATTTTAAAATTGTACTTAGTGGTAGAGCTGAAAAAAAACAGCTTTAACCAGAAAGGGAAATGTTTTTTTTTTCACTGCATGACTGCATCTCATGTACAGTCTATTGTGTGCCTATAAAACTTCACTGAAGCTTGTTAAACCTAGGATATCTTTTTTTTTTTTTTAAATCGCCATACCTTTTGATAGAAATTAAATAACATGTTTGAAGACAGTATTAATACAGCATTCATATACAAGAAATCATCTTTTATGTAGCTCTGCTAAAAACTCTGTTTTTTTGGTAAGTATTCTTCATTGAACCCCTGAACTACCCGTCACCTTCAAAACAATCCAAGAGATCAGAATCTGTCATGACCTATTTCTGAGGAATCAGATGAACCATACTCGCATACTTGGCAACTACCAAGCATGCATATGATGGAGACAAAATAATGTGGCCAATCACTCGATGACTTCAGCGGAGGTGCAAACGTGTGAAACTGTCTCTAATGTCAAGCCGCGTGGATGGCAGATAAAGTCTGATCTCAATTCTGAGTAGGTGCCTCACTCAACAGTGAACCTCTGCTCTGCCGCAGACTGTATCGTAGATGAGAGCCCAGAGGAGGAGGAAGTGAGGGGGGTGGGGGGGAGCACTCGGGCTCTGGCAACACGTACGCTGTGGGCAGGTGATAAGCCCTTCTTCCCAACATGAATCCTTTCTGGGATGGCGGGCTGGAGAGGCATAACAATGGCGATATATCATTCTCACCGTGCACAGCTTCTGGCCTCGCTGCTGCAGCACCCACTGATATTTGTTTTCTCTGGCAGCGTTGCGTGGCTCAACCTCAGCAGCAAACAGCAGGTTGTCCTCTGCATACTCATGACCTGAGGGATAGCCAGAGGACATAAAAATAAAAAAATCATAAGCGCATGTACAACCATACTTTACAGCTCACACACTATAGAGGCCCCCCCTATGACCTTTAACAAGACTTTGACTTTATATAAGTGCACTGGTGCTGCAGCATATCTGTCAAAGTGCAGAAATCAAGCTACAGAATATTCAAACCACCAAAAACAGTCTCTGACGACTGAGAAGAGTTTCCTACCAGGCCATAAAAGAGTATCATCACTTAAGGAGGTGACTGTGTCCAGAGATGACAGCATCGTTGTGGCACTGCCTTCAAACATTCTCCCTGCAAACAACAACAGTCTTTACTTAACAGTGTATCCATGTGACATAAAGGATACAGCATCTGCATTTAGAATAATACACACTTGTTTTTGTTGTTTTTTTTTGTTTAAAACTTAAAATACAGAATTTTAAAAATACAGAAAAAACAACATATATTTTAGTTTCAAATCTAGTAATTATGCACTTTTTATGATGTCTGACTGGGTCACATATTTCCTGTAATAAAACTCGCTAAGTGACCAGAGACATATTAACAAAAAATAACCATATAAATAACAATGTATTCAACATGAGCCGTGCTGTAATCGACATTGCCTTGCATTTTATAAAGAAACAGTACATTACACAAGGATTGGCAGAGTAGATTCATCTGTCTGCCAAACCAAAGGTCTATTTTGCATGTAACAGTAGTGTTCAGTATAAATAACGGTGACGTGCAATCATTGTTTACTTGGGTGAACACGAGGAGGGTGGGGGGGCTAAGTGGTCTAGCATGTAGATTGACATCAAACAGGCACATCACAGAGGTCTCGTTCTCTTGTGACTCACCGCACCCCGAGAGGAAAACCAGGTCACCGGAGAAGAGGCTGGAGGGGGCACCGACCCCCCGGCCGTCAAGGAGGTAGATCATGTGGCCTACTGTGTGTCCAGGGGTGAAGAGGGCCTTGAAATGCATACGGCCGACAGTTATCGAGTCCTTATGTGAGAGAGGGCTGAAAAAGCAAAATAAAATGTAAAAATAGTGTTCTATCGAGTGGTTTAGATGTTGCCTGGTTTATGATGACCCCCATTCTTACCCCCCCTGCTCTCAGACATAGCGGAACACTACATCATACCGTGATAATGTACTGTGAAGTCAGCTGCTCTGAGCACTGACAGACAGGCCACTGTACGGTCACGCTGATTCTATGGGAAGAAGTGTGCTCCACGCTGTGCGAGCAGGGACTTACTGCGTGAGGCCGGGAATGTTATCAGCTGCATTTCCATAAACTCTGCATGAGCCGTGAAGCCTTTTCAACCCTTTGTTTCCTCCACTGTGATCCCTGTAAATGGAACAAAAAGAGGCACAGGCTTGTCAGTGTTGTGGACACAACAGGAAATTATGCATTTGTTTTGTTTCTTTTTTCAGTCTACTCAGCATTTTCAACCACACACTCTTAATTTTTTTGAGTCTGGATGGTGAACTTGGTGAACTCTCTGAATACGAGAGTATAAATATCATTTTCAAACATATTCACCATCATTAGATATGTTCAGGACTTAACCTATTAACACTTGACATTTTTAAACAAAACCTTAAAAACAAAATGCACATTAAAATAATGTGTAAATCAAAAAAAAAAAAAAAAAAAAAAAAAAAAAGAAGTAAAACCCACCAATGCTTGTGCGTACAGAGTATTGCTTCCAACGTCACTCCCTCCTCCTTCAGGACCGCCTGAAAAATTACAAGTGCTCTTAAAACCTTCAGTTGCTTTATGAAAACGACACTTCAGCATTTCATTCAAACGCCCCCCTTGAGCTAGAAAATATTTCTGATTGTTTGGCATTACAGCAGTCATTTCACTTGTGTGTCTGTAATGGATGGTGCCAAGCTACAGCTCTAGACAATCGCTAGCTGTTGTAAAATGCATATCACCGTAAAGGAAACAATAAAATGAAAGCACTATGAAAATGTTGAAAAAAACAACAAAAAGTCATTACACAATGCCTGACTCAGTAAGAGAAAGGCACAGTTGTCACACAGTCCTATAGACACAATGGGCTTGATAAAAAATAAGGAGTTTATGGTCAATAATTGAATCACTACAACTACGATCACCTACTGCAAACAAAAAAATGGCCAGTTGCACAGGAGAATGTCTGTAGTTATCTGCATAGATCTGAAATCTCTTCCCAGACGAGGAAAAGGTGCTACACACAAGTGTGGGAAGATTCATTCACCTGAACTGTTTGAGGGTCTGCAGGGTCAACAACTACCGCAACACTGGATGATGTGTCGATCACGAGATAGCTGTAGTTGTCAGACAGTACTGAAATGGGAATAATTTTTACTCCTGTGGGCAGACAAAGAAGGCAAATGTTACCCTTTTTTATTTAGGGTGACAAAAGTGGAAAAGTAATGACTGTATGCATTTCATTTAATGTCCACAGTGTGTCTTGAAATGATAGATGATGCTTTTATCAATCTTTCCCACTCAGCATCTATGTCAGAACACCAGCGGGCCTTTTTGTGTTTACAGATGACACCCAGAGTCTCTCCACAATAACCCAGCTGTGTACCATTGAACTCCACGGGCTGAGTTGTGGAGTGTCCTGCAGGATAATGCTCCCGGGCTTTCCTCATTTGCCTCTTGTAGTACATGTACCCCAGTCTGGTCCTGGTGTAGAGCGTGTACCTAAAGAACAGAGGGGAAAAGAGGCGGGGTTGGGAAACACTGTGTCTTGTTGAAAATGCCGATCCCAAGCATGGGGTCAACCATCTTCCCACGGAAGAGGGAGTCACGCCTGCTCAAGGGGAAAAGATACAATTTAAGCATGGCTAAAGTACAATCTTTAGTTCCAGTACCATGAAAGATCAGATCACGGGGCGTCGATTCATTCTAGTCGGGGCAAATGTATTCCACCTAGCAGCACTAATTGGGAACCATTCATAACATCTAAAATGTCATAAACAACATTTCCACAGATAAACTGGGCGTCAGATTACCCATTTGCGGCTCATATGTGCGCCGAACAAAAAAATGTCTATCAACGGTCTTAAAAGGCTTTAAGCGCACAAGCAGACGCGTTTCTTTTATAAACAGGCATTAGTAATTCCAAAATATAGAAAAAATATGGCTGCAGTTTGGTGGGACGGCCTCTCGCGCTGGCAGAGGCTCAGTGTTGCTAAGCTACGCTAACGAGGATCGCCGCGATGACAACAAAACGTTTCCGGCATCAACAAAGGTCGCTTTACACTCACGCAATTCGGAAAAGCGGCTTCTCCGTGCGGGCCATTATCCTGCTCAGCGCTTTCCTCCACAGCACTTGCCCCGAGCGCCTGTAGCGGACACATAAACAGAAGAAGCAGATGAAGGATGCGGTGGCGGCCAGAGTCACCATCCAGTCAGGAAGCGCCATGGCCTCTGACGAGCGTCATGACGTGTGCACGCCCAACGCGGAAGTGAGAAGGCACAGAAAGAAGTCGCTTGTTTACGTGAAGAAGTTAATTGTAAAATGCAGCGTTTAATTTTTTTTTTTCGCAGCGAGCCCAATCTCACTGTGCTTAAAAAAACCCTAACATGTAGTGAAATTACCAAATGAAAACAAACATAACACCCTCCCCAACAGTAACAACTACAAAAAAATGTAAGAAAATTACTTTTTTGCCACTACTTTTTTAGATATATTAATAAATTAATTCACACCCAAAGTGAATTTTATGACATTTCAGACACTCAAAATGACAATTTCATACTTTTTGGTTTAGGCGACATTTACTTTAAATTAGTGCCACACTGATTCGTTCCTAAGTCATTAATGAATAAATTGCATATGGCTTCAGTGTGGCCTGGAGCCAGGCTTCGGCTGACTTTTAAATAATTTAGCGACGCCTACTGTTCCTGTTGGGACATTGAATAATATTGGTCACAGCACAAAATGGGGCGATATACAGTATTTACTTAAGATTGAATCAAGTTGATGGAGAAATATAAAAGGCCTGTGGGGAAAAAAAGATGACAGCATAAAATAAATGTTAAAAAGCAACACTGGAAGCAGAACTACCTCAGAACTACACTAAATGTTTGAAGCACACACAAACACCTAATAATCTTTTTTTTTTTTTATATGATTGTTTTAACTGATTTTTTTTTTTAAATAAATTTGAAGAGGAGGCTGACGCAACAGGAGTCCTCCATGCCTCCTGGGACACAGCAGCAAACAGTGTGAGTTTCAGGGAGCGTGTCTGGTTACAGAGATGACAGCGCCGCAAGTCTGCAGAGCTCCAAGGAGAGACGGGACCGAACAGGGCTCCCATCTGACTCCGAGGCCGCCAGGTAACATCTTTGTCCTTTTGTCTTTCTTTATGCTGTTTTGTTTACAGTCAAAATAGACGCATCATGGCGTTTCACATGAGACTATGTGTACCTGTGTCACTGTTCTTCTAGATGTTTCCTTCTGTGGAGTATTTATGTGTCACAAGTACAGGGACGTCTTTAGCCAGCAGATGATGAGTTCATACCTTTGGGTTGGTCTCTCTGTCACTAGGCTTTGCTGTATGTGATGTCATACATTTTACTGACTACCTGTGATCATGAAAAGTGTAGTTATGTAATAATTAATTGAACAGGCCTCTATAACACACTGACTAAAGTGAGTAAGAGGTGATGCCTAGGTTTACCATTTACTATTGTGGCTGATCATCACTTATCCTCTCTTCAAGGGGGGTCCGGGAAGATCATGACGTCTAAAATTGATAATCCCCCACCGTACGAGGACGCGGTGCACCATCCCAAGTATGGAAACTACCCCCACCAGCCAGGACACGGCGCCCCTCTTCCGCCGCCTCCATCGTACAGCCAGAGTCCTGGCGTGTGCCCTGGCCCGCCCGGCTACTGGAGCCAGGATGGTGTCTATCCACAAGCTGGGATGTGGGCAGCCCCTGGCTTCTCTCCGTCAGGGGTGCCCACCACAATACCGACTCTGTCCGCCGGAGTGCCAGCAAACAACCCAGGTTGTGAGGATGTTACAAGGGACTTTGCTGAATCACATCCTGTATTATACTCACACGAGTTCCAAGTGTAGGAAATATAAACCTTGTTTTTCGCAATTCTACAGGAGACATGGAGGACTTTCTGAGCACCCAGTGGGAGAGCACATCTATTCGGCACGCCTTCATCAGAAAGGTGAGGATGTGTTATGTCACACGCAGACTTTTTTTTCTGTTGCCTGTGTCCATCATGTCCATCTCACCTGCAGCCACTGAAGTGCTTGCTTTTGTTTTTGTGGACAGGTTTACTTAATTTTAGCAGCGCAGCTCGCCGTCACCTTTTCAGTTGTCGCTGTCTTTACGTTTGTGTAAGTGTCCCTGTTCACCTCAGTCCAATAATCCAGTCTTAACTGCTAAAAGTGCCCGGTGGAGGGCAGGGGACGGGCTGCTCCTGAGTGATCCCTGAATGTTTGTGTTTTCACAGTGACCCAGTCAGGCTGTTTGTCATCAGATACCCTGGCATCTACTGGGCATCTTTGTGAGTCACACTCTAGGAAGAAAGCAAAAGCACAGTCTCATTACAATTCACTTAAGATATAACAAAGAAAGAACAAACCCCCCTAATACTCTCATGACACTCTGTTGTATACATTAACAACAGTAGTGATTTATCTCTCCACAGCGTTGTTTATTTTGTGGTTTACTGTGTTCTCGTCTGCTGTAAAGAGCCCAGGTAAGTGTGGCCCTGGACTTTCTGAATAAATTACAACACAGTATAACTGCTAATATTATTTCCTTATTAAATATTCATACGCAGTAATGATACATCTGTTTGTATACATTTTAAAATATTCATTGCAATTGGTGTTTAGGAGGCGTTTCCCGTGGAACTTTGTGCTGCTGGGAGTGTTTGTGAGTATTGTTTTGTTTTGTTTTTTAGAGGATGGGTTATATATTGGTTACAGTACACCTGATCCATGTTGCAAAACTAAGAACAAAAAAAAACAGTTGTTCTTGTGTTTCATCTTGCAGACTCTCGCCTTGTCTTACATGTCTGGAACAATTTCAAGGTTTGATTTTTGTTTTTTTAGCTCCAGCAACACCAAAACAGCACATTTTGATAAGGATGCATTATACCGATGTAATATTTCATTTTTTTGTTTTCTTTTTTCCCTTTTTTTGTTTGTTTTAATCACTGTACGTATCTGTTACAGCTACTACGACACAAAAGCAGTATTTCTCGCCATAGGAATAACAGCAGTCATTTGTGTGGCTGTCACAATCTTCTGCTTCCAAACCAAGGTAGATGGAGATGTAAACTGTGTCTCTCTGTAGCTCAGTAGCCCGTGGCTTGTCAGAGGATGTCTTTGTTGTCAGTGTAAAAGAACGCCTTTGTCTCGCATTACAATGGGGCACTGAGTTCCTTTAAATATTTATGACGTTTCGGGATAAGATGTGAATCCAACTTCTTCTGTCTGATGCAACCCGAGATGAATAAGTTACTTTTTTTTTGGGGGCTAGCATATGACAAATCCAGCCCACGTTCAGTTTTCCTTTTCTTTTCTCCACTTTACACAGATATATATATATATATTTTTTTTTTCAAATTAACTTCACTGCTCTTTCATGTGGCTCGAAGCTGATTAACTCTCACTTTCATCCCGTTAATGACTTGTTTCTCATCACAGGTTGACTTCACCTCCTGCGGGGGTCTCCTCTGCATCGCGGCCGTTTTGCTCACCATCATCGGGATTGTCACGGCCGTCGTCCTCTCCTTCCAATATGTGAGGACTCTTTGGTCAAATTCTTTAATTTATTCTCTCTACTCTTGTTTCTCTGTGTGAGCGCCGGCAGAGATCGGTGGGGTGTGTCTGACTGATTTCACATTCAGGGGCCTTTCTTATGTCACTCAACAGGTCCCATGGCTGCACATGCTCTACGCTGCAATTGGAGCCATCATTTACACTCTGGTGAGTCCACACACTGGCATGAGTTTGGGGAGAGCATTTGAGCTTTTTGTTTTAGCAGGTTATAGTTGAATGACAAGAAACATAATGGCCTTCACATCTTGGAGTGTACAAAACTTTGCCTTTCTTAAAGCCTTGGATCCACTGGAAAGGCAGTAAGATCAGAAAATTTAAAATGTTTATCACCACAGGACCAAGAAGGTGCTCTGGTAATTTCACAGCAATCTGCCTCTCAATTTATGTTATATGTGTGGTAAATTGATGTTTTGGTCTGAGAGTGATCCAAAAACAAGAGAACCAAAGGTGCAAAATGGAAAGGGTTAATATCCTGGAGATAATGAACAAAATCAGTAAATTTAATGGCAACTGTCCCATTAGATTTGGGTATTTTTTGCCATGGTCTCTAGGGACCAAACACCTTTTAAAACTGATATTCCCATTGGCCCTTAGCTGCACTTTTTGTGTGGGGTTAATTAGCAAATATCAGCCTTTTAGCCTTTTTTGAGTACTTAAGGAAATTCTATAGATTCCAAATTCATTAAGATTCATTCAGATGGGGAACAAGAGCATTAATATCAAATGTTACGGCAGTCAAATTGGCGGCGCTGTGCGATCTTGACTTTATGCCTGTGATTTGGCATTAACAATATGACAGCTTTGCCGGCCGCTGTCAGATTCTGTGATGTTTTGCATCTTCATACTGCACTAGACAAAGACAGCAGAAGCAGCAAACCCATGTTCCCCCTTTCTCTGAGGACTCAACTTTGCCCCCTCTTGTCTCTTTTGGTTAGTTTTTAGTATACAACACCCAGCTTCTTATTGGAAACCGGGAGTTGGCCATCAGCCCAGAGGAGTACGTCTATGGAGCTCTCTCTCTCTACATTGACATTGTTCACATCTTCCTCTTCATCCTCCAAGTGAGCGGAGCTGCTACTGAATAAGCCTGCGGTTACAGCGCATCGTCTACGCGTTTGGACTCGCATGTTTGACAGTAAACATAATGAAACATGTACACAAATGTGTCACTTAGGCTGTTTCATTACCAGCTATTGATGTTCCTATTAATTTTACTGCACAGACATTTATTTTTTACAACAATAACACTTGAGCACTTTTGAGTTATTCTTGCACTGTATGAAGCAGGGCAGTGAATGAAGCCTTTCATTTAACCAGATGTGAGCGGGGAGAGGAATTCCTTGGCCTTCTGTATGGTTATATTTAATATTTCGCCTTGCTTTTTTTGTGAGATTGGCATTGAACCTATACTGGAAGGGACACAAAATGTGCACATTTAAATAATGTAGCAAATATCTGAAGAGGCACTACACACACACATGCGCACAAAACAAATCACAGAAACCAAGTAATTGATTGAGTTTTAGTTTTTTTTAATTATTTGTGTTTTGTCCTCTAATTACATACAAAACAGCTGTAGTTACAGGCATAGTGCTAGAGACCACAATCGTTACTCCTTAGTCTGTGCTGGTAGTAGGAGGGACTCGGATCTGTACTAACATCTCCATAGAAAAGAAAATCTACAAACACTGACTCGTTGATTAAAAGATGGAACAAATGTGTGCAGCTTGACAGCAACATCCTCAAATCACTGGCCAACCCCTCTCTCTCTCTTTGATGCATACGTTATTTGTTGTTGTGAGACAACTATGTACCCCTGTCAATAAAAGTACACCTTACTGTTGCGACTGCGTCATTCCCTCGTCTTAATGGTTGATCAGAGTGGCACGTTAGAGACATAGTGGCACTAGCTTATACACCCCCTGCCTTTTCTGTATTTTGGATTAGTATTGTGTTCCCCATCACCAGCATCTTTGTGTTAGTCCAGTGATTACTGGGTGTGTCCATGTGGTTAAAGGTTCAAGGCGTCAGGCGCTTAGGGTCACGTGGGAACATGGAGGTCTGACGCACGTTGTGGAGACCCAGGTACAGCATGCAGACTCTCTCCAGGCCTGGGGAGGGAAGTAAGTTCAGTCACTCAACAAATCTATTTTTTTTTGCCACCAAAAATCTTCACAACACAATGTGGGCTCTGCAGCAGAAGAGATGTTCCTTACCAATGCCTCCACCACCGTGTGGGGGAGCTCCATAACGGAAGGAGTCGATGTACGACTTAATCTTCTCCAGATCTTTGGAAAGGAACAGAGGCGCAGTTGTGAAATCCGACAGATTTCCAGGTGTTGTAATTGAAGCCGCTCACCAACAGATGGAGACAAATCATGGGTAAATCACTTAATGGCTCTTAAACACAGACGCGCTCTCTGCTCTTACCTATCTGGTGATGGATGGCCCTTTCAGTCAGCAGCTGAGCATCGTGGATTCTCTGAGCTCCAGAGAGGATTTCCTCTCCCCTCATGAACATGTCATATGAGTTGGAGTATTTCTAGTCAAAAGAAAAAAGATATCACCTGTGAGGTAAAAAATCTGACAAAAAAAATGGAGGGGGAAAAAAGACAGACAGATAAAACTCCTTGACAAATTAGTCTTTTCCCCACATATATAGGTTCCACAAAAACAAGAAACTCACTAAAAATAAAACCCAAATCATCAGTGCAGGTGCTTTTCTGTGAGACTGCCAACATGTTTCTCATGGTGCTATAAACACATAAGAATTAATGCTTCGCTTGTGCAACAGTATTCACTGTGGTGTTTGTCAGCCAGTTTATCCAGCGCAGGACAGAAGGCTGAAGAGTCTTTTGCTTGTCTAAAGTCTCTATGCAAGTTTAACCACAGGTCAACCAAACTTACTTGCAAGAATTTAAATAACATTTGCTACTTTGGATTTCTTCCTCGGCACTGAGTGTGTACACTGCATGTCTGTGTAAGTCAGCGAGGCACTTACAGGGTTGTTTGGATCGGGCATCGTGTAGAATGGTCTAACAGCCAGAGGGTATTTATCCAGCACGTAGAAGTCGGTGTCATACTGAGAAGAAAACAAAATGAATGCAAATGGTCAATATCCGTTTTTAAAGAGATTTTTTAGGTACAGCAGATAACTTCAGACGAGCCACAACAATGACATTTACCCTTTTCTCTACATATTTGAAGAAAAAGATTACGAACTATAGAAAAATGGACTTTTTCCTCCACACTTACATGCTTTAGTATCTGTGTCACAGCTTCCAGTCCCAAGGAAACTGTTACTAACTATTTTTAACTCCACCTAGAGAACCTTGAATTGTAACTGTATGGAAATGCTCACTGTAGCCCAGGTGTCTGGTAATCTGATCACATGACCGCCTGCTGCTAAAAGCTTGTTTTAATGTGGCCATCCAGATAACGGCTTTTTAATACCTTAAATCAAAACGTCGTTTTTCCCAGCTTGTTGACAGCATTTGCCATATTGTCCAATTAACCGGAAATAATATTTTTACACTCTGATAGCAAATTAAACACACTTGAACGTACCTTTTCCTTGACAAGACGGCCAAGCAGCTTTTCATTGGGTGTGCTACAGGACAACCAAAAACACATTCACTTTAAATCTGCCAGTGGATATTTTAAAACTATTTCTAAAATATTTCATCCTCCTGTGGTTTTAGACCAAGAGGATGACAAAAACACTTTCTCACATGTGCTATGAATAGTAGAAGACATGAGTACACCACAACAATGACTTCTGTTTCAAAAATACTGCTGACTTATTGATCCACTCTTTCACTTCCTCTATCAACTCACGCCAGTGTCTTTTGCCTTTATAATGTTATTTCTGCTTTTATCAAAAGAAATCATCTGACAAAAGGAGTGGGAGGCGGAACACTGCGTGTTTGATGTATTCTGACCTGAGGTCGTCCTCATCACCCATCTCCACCCCGGCCTCCCGCAGCATGGCCAAGGCCTCGGTGTACTCCAGCCTCAGAGTGGGCTCCAGGAATTTAAAAGGCTCACTGGGGAACTGCTTGTTCACCGTCTGGATCTCTGTCTGGAAGCTGATATGCACACACACACACACACACACACACACACACACGCACACAGATAGACATACACACACACAAACAGATAGACACACACACACACACTCTCATTAAAACCTTCTGACCAGGGTTCAGTATTCCCACCCACACAGAGCTAAATGGCAGA
>JAOXYL010000052.1:17085242-17097307 GCA_028564955.1 Terapon puta
CAGACCGCAAACTGCAGGATGCTGACGAGAATTAATAAAAGTATTAATTAGAAATAATTTTCTTATTGTCGTCAAAAACATAAATATAGGCCTCTATGTTATATAAGCTAAAAACAGGCCGTCTTACATAACGCATCTGCGGTTCCCTATTTAACATAGACGTCAGAGGGCATTATCTGATCTTCTCACGTCCTCAACAGCAGGGTGGGGGTTCACACGGCACAAACTGTTCACTTTATACAGTGGGTGTGGGCAAGCAGGAAGATGCGGTTTTCATAAAAAAAGAAAAAACGAAGAAAAAAAAAATAACACACACGCACACCCCCCCTGCGTTACAGGTGCCGCCAAAATAAAAGAGCGCCAGTTTTGAATTTAGTTTGTGACAGACAGAGTCTACATCATTGGCTCGTGGAGAAAAGGGGATGTGAGGGTTTCACCACATGTCATTTCAAATCTGAGAAGCACGTGGGAGACTGGGCTGGAGCTGCGTACAAGACTGTATGCTCTCAGAAAAACAGAAGAGCTTTATTCATCCATTTTGACTTGACTGTAAACTAATTATTTTAGACCTAACCCTCTCTCAGCTTTAAATGATGAATCTATTTCAGCTGAGGGAGGGACAGATTTTTTGCATGTGAACTGTATATATGTTGAACACCAAGAACACCGGAGTAAGAGAGACATGCTTGAGATAACTTGTCTTCTGGACATGTGAAAATTTCTATCTGAAGCTTTTTTCCACCCAGTCCTCCCTTGTTTCAGTAAAGTGGGAGCTCTTGGAGAGACAGTTTAAGGGAGGCCTCCCCTGTCAAATTAGAAGGCCGTTGTGTGGATGTGTGAGAGAAGAGGAGCTGATGTGCGAGTTGGTCGATGCATCAAAAATTCCCAGTGGGGTGGATTTAAATCCTGACGGGTCTAGAACAATAAAACTCTAATATTGTCTGCCGTCTGCTTGAAAACAGACATGCATGACTGTTTTTTTTGGGTCTTATGTAAGGTTTGGTTACTCATGTTACGTTAGGCTTGGTTCCTGATTTGACTTGCATTGTAGAAAAAGAAAAAAACAAAAAAGGCCAGCGCATGAAGGAAGTCAACTTCACAACTGTCACTCGATGACTCACAGGACACCTGTGGGTGGCATGATATGAGAACACGTGTGCCTCAACTAAAACATCTAATCAGAAATGATTCAGTGCATGTTAGTGTCAGTTTTCCCACGGGGCAGGATGGACGTGACACCGGGTGTGTTTGTACCTGATATGATTTTCGGGGTCTGGATCTCCACAAAGCCCTTTTGGGTGAGGGTGTCTCTGAAGAGCTGGCACACTCCCGACTGCAGGCGAAAGATGGCCTGGCTGGTGGTCGTCTTTGGGAGGAGAGCAGGTATTACGGCACACGGGATTTGATTCACGGGATTTATTACACAACAATACAACAGATGTGTGAAAACCAGACTGCCAATTTCTGCTCACGCAACTCCCGTCGACGTGCGAGGCAAAATCTTTATTTGCTGGCAAGGGCAAGGCATACGTTCAAACCCAGCGAGAGCCCCAGGAACTTTACACCTATCATTATAAATGGAAATGCTTGAAACCACGGCGGGGGTGGGGTAAGGGGGATTGCTAGGAATAAATCATGAGATTACAGTAAAATTCTAAGCCTGAAAAAACCCAAAACTGCAACAGTTAGGCGACAGAGCATGTCAAAGCCTATGAGAACACTCCCTAAAATCCACTTACTCATCTCGAATGACCACAGAGATTTCTACGGTTGAGCTTCGCTGCCTTTCGACTCCAGTTATCACGCATCTCCACCAAGGCAGACCCTGGTCCTTTCAATACACGACACGCAGGTCTGCGTTAATTAAAGGGTTTTATTTCTCCCTTCTTTCCATACCCGGTGCCTGTCCGGTCCTGAATAGGTTCTTGCCTGACTAACAGTTGGCAGGATGGAAAAGTGATAATGTCTAAATACTGGCAAGCTCATTAATCTGCAGACAATGCTTCGGGGCAGTCTGGCAGAAACTTTTCCTTCAGTTCCAATCTGAATACTGCAAAGAAAAAAAGAAGAAGTAGTGGGGGGAAAAACAGAAACTTTCCTCCTTCATAACCAATTGAACCAAACAGTTATCAAGCAGTGAACCAAATCAACCGTGCTAACTTCACCATTCCTCTGACTCATTTGTGTCATTTGTTACCCGCTGGGCTGTGCCCCTTGTTAAACCTGGGATAAACAACCTAAAACCAGCCTGCGTGGATCTGTGTTAGAAATTAGAAAGCACCTCCTGTTTACAGTGAGAGTAGGTGTTGAGGGTGGTAAGTGGCGGTTTGCATTTTCTCGAACTGGCACCCTGATGGTGTCCCAAGAGTTGACACACCTTTAAGTGGCACAGAGTACAGGACTGAAACCTGACTGTGGTGAAGATCCACCACAAGTGTGTTCGAAAGCACAAAAGTTTAAATAATTTTCCATCCAGTCTCCTGAGTTCACCTTTTAGTGACTTCTTTTTAGTGACTAAATTTACAGATTTCAGACTGATACTTGATGAAAACAAGCAATTTTGTAACATCAACTTCAGATATTTTTTCACAATTCTATGACATTTTCTAAACTAAACGATTAAGTGATTGATCGAGAAAACAACTGGCAGATTAATCAATCGCAAAAACAAGCCCGAAAATGAATATATTCAACATTTAAACCGGGACTGACACTGATATGCAGTGACAGTGTTTGTTACCTCAGTTTATATTGCAGAGGTAATGGCAGCACTACTATTAGGAGGTTTGTTAGTTTTGACTCGACGCCAGCTAACTAGTCAGGATGACTCTTTGGCTCCTGTGTCTCCAGCTGTTTTCTGGAAACCAAACTAAAATGAGCACAAGTAAAACTTCTCCTCTGTGTTTCAGAGGGACGCGCCTTATGTTTAAGGACAGTCAAGTTACAAGGGGAGTTCCATAGGAGCCAAATTATTATTGAGGAGGTTTACGGTTCCCTTTTGGAGCGTCTGTCTGCCGGTGTGGGAACCACTTTACAGCTTCGCCGGGCTCCGCAGTGTGAAGCTGATGACAGGCATGAGTCCACGGGCTCAAAGTGCACGGTGTTACAGAAACAGGTGTTGTTGCGAAGCCTGTGAGCTCGGCGGCTCTGTGCTGTGGTGTAGGTGCCTTCCTGCCTGCTGCATCACACACGTGGGAGGCACAGATCAAAACAATGAGACACTTCGCAGGTCGGCCTCAACTGCTGCTCGCATTTGGTGGAGCACATCTCCCACGCTGCAAAAGATTCATAGCAGCAGCCCGGTAAATCTCAGACTCTCTTTTTCACTCTCAGGGTGGAGTGCTTTGGTTTGCATTTTAAGATACCCACAGCGGTTTATAAGGCTGTCTGCTTTCCCTTTTATGTCAAAACCTGCTCTAAGGTTTCCTCTTTGACAAGAGAAAATAGATTAGAAAGAGACCAGATTACCTTTATTGTTACTAATGCATTTATACATTTTGAAGAGAATTAATCAACTCGTAATATTACCTATTCTAACTTTCCCACAGAAGACTCAGTTAAACAGGTGTGACCTCAAATATAGAAACTAACAGCTTTCTTCCCTGTGCCAGACAAGAATACAAGCCTCAAATGTGAACATGCCACTTGCGAGATGAGATACATCAAGACAAATACTCTGCAGGCTTTGTCACGTATTCGGGGTTTTTCCGCTTGTTTTTCTTCGGCTCAGGGAGCAACTTACCCTGAGATCAATCACCCTGTTGTCCAGCTTGGTGTCCTGGTTGACTGTGGCTCTGCCTTCCTGAGGGCAAACAAAAAACATTATCACATCACCCAAAAAGCCTCCGACTATGAAATATTCAACAGTGTAACCGCTCAGCTGCTGCTCTGTGCTCTGAGTGTTGTGGCCAGTGATGTGTAAATGCTTTTTCAAACCTCACAAGAAAGAAAATAAAAAAAGGGAGAAATGTCATTTTTGGAATAAAAATCCAATAGTTTGAGATGAGGCTCGCAAATTCCTCTTCATGAAACTAAAGCACTGAGCATTGTACAGCTAACATGTTCATACAGCTTTAACACCAACAAGTAAAAAAAGAAAAGAAAAAAACATATAGTTGCTTTGTTCCTTGGAGCAACTATTACAGGGTCAACTGCAACAAAAGACATCTGCAGTGCGGGACAACAGCGCAATAAAGGACATAAAAACAAAAAAACAAAAAACAAATGAAAGAGTAAATGTTTCATCGTTGGAGGAACCACTGCTTCCAGGCCCATGGATGTCAGGCTTCCTCCGAGGACCCACTGGGGTTTGAGCTAATAGCCTGCGTAGCCACATCCTGCTCTTAACAGCCCCCATGCAGGGGGACAAAGGGTTAGACGGGCAGACAGTCAGATAGACAGGGCTGTTAGGGGTCGTGTCTCTCGGGGAAGCAGGTGCTGCTACAAGTGTGTGACTGACATGCTGAATCCCTGCAGAAAACACCTGGGATGCTGCAGCAGCTGCAGAGGTTGGCTTTCTGGATAAACAGCTATCAGCTGTCTCTGGCACGGCGAGACACAATTATTGATTTGCTCACGGTAAATGTATGAAATAATTTGCCAATACAACATCTGAGATTCGATGTGAGGGATCCATGGCCACGGGAAGGCAATAATTATCAGGCTGTGAAGATTTATTCATTGCACCCATTACAAATTATCTTGAAGCAACATTTTCATTCTTTTAACAGCACACAAATATGTGCACCATTATTGGTAATCGCTATGAAACACTTTGAATAGAGCAAATCTGTCTGGATCCTTTAGTTAAACAATAATATTTCTCGAACTGAACCACCAGCCAATCCCACCCGTACAGCCCAAAACGACAGCCTTAAAAGTTTAATAACCAGTTCTATCCACCTTAACTGTGGGTGGGGAAAAATAATGACTTCTTAAACGCATCACAATTCTCTACAATGATTCAGCATCGATGCACAAATCTCCTTAATTGGAATTCGGAGGGCTCCCTAAACCCTGGCTGCCGGCTATAAACACTGCGTGGTGAAATTGGGGTTTGCACGAAGAGGGTAAGTCAAACGAGGTGATGCTGCTCACCGAATGTGATGTTAATCAGCGTGAGCCATTCTGCTCCTGATCCTGTTTAATTCAGACGGGTTTAATTACCCAATCCGCCAGTCAGCCAAGAACGCGAACCTCCATTCTCCTTACTGACGACGTACCTACTCTTTGAAGGACACAGTTGGTTCACGCATGCAAGAATTGGCTTTTAATATGAAGGATACAGATAAATCAAGGGTTAACGGTTGTTTATGTTACTGTCATCGCATTGTCGGACCAAACCAGTTCGTGCATGTCATGAGTCTTAGACAGTGGACACAGTTCCTGTTTCTCACGCTGAAAAGTCGAAGTCAGAATTTTTTTAATTAAAGCTGTCTGGGGCAGAGTCTACAGTTTGTTTTCTTTCTTCGGGCTGAGACAGAGCTGTCTTGTTGGCTTCATACACTCATATTTAAAATATACCATCTATCGGGTGATGGGAAGTTCATCCCGAGTTCCCTTAATTGTTGGCAACTGGATTTTCTCTTTTCAGCCGACACTGAACTTTTTTAAGCGACCCTCAATCACCTACACTATATCATCACTACACCATCAAATCAGAAGAGAAAACAGCAAACGGCGTGTCAGGTGAGGTGCGCTTGCCCCGCCTTCTCGTCCATCCCCACACATCCCTCCTCACCTCCTCTCCCTCGCCATCAGGCCTGACAGCATCATCCAACTGCAGAGGAAGACGAGGCTCTGCCTGGCTGATGACAAAAATCTGAGGAGGGAGGAAGAGAAACAGAAGAGCATTAAAATTCAGAGCATGACAAACCACCAACGTTTCCATTTGATGTTCAGACAATGGAATGGAAAGTACCCGGGGTCCACACGCGCGCTTAAGGAGTCAAAGTGACATTGACAGTCCCATCTGTTAAAACCTCATCTGTTTGTGAGTTACTGCATGTTAAAACGAGTGGGGTTCAGTGCTGCGATAAATCACGAACAAGTGGTGGATACGAGCACAAGGAGCTGTGCAAACCAAGTCCTCTGAGACCTGCGTTGGTGCACAACTTATCCCTTATGGCTTAGTATAATACTCAAATTACTGTGTTGAGTGAAGAGTTAAATGCAGAGTGACTTACGGCGTGCGGGTTTTAACACCTTGGTAAGAGACAGGAATGAGATGTATGAGAACATGCTTGGATGGTGTGAATCATGCAAATATACTCTATGTGAATGCGCTCGCAGGCGGAATGTAAATCTCTGTCACCATCTAGGACCCGAAACTGTGCGTGTGTTTGATGGTGCAGGGAACGGCGTTTGCGCACCCGCTCGATGTGGAGCTCCACGTCCTGCTGGGAACAGCTCTCGATCTTCTGCTCCACTTTCCTCACCAACGCCTCCACATCTACTATGCTCTCCTTGGTGATGCTGGTGGAGACAGAAGGGAGGGTGGAGTGTAAACAACAGATAGCACTTAGAAAACAAACTCATCTGCGTGGGAGAACAATATTTCCATTAAACGGTGACTGATGCAGTCGAGCTTTTTCATTTTTCATGGTGCGGTGTGCATGGGGGGGTAGCGTGGGACATGTGTGAGCGGCTGTGAGCGGGGTGCTGGGGTATTTCAAAAATCACAGCACGTGCTAAAAATACTACTGGTGCTTTGACATTGGCGACCAAGAGGGGGAACGCAAAATATGAGATAACACAACCTTGTGGCTTTCAAAAGCAACCGCTACCCCTCCCACCCTTTCTTTGCCCAACAGAAAGATGTGTCTACTGTCATTTGGCTCAAACCTGCTCCTTACAGCACGGTGGAAAAAGTGTTCCTGTTTCCACAGACCTTACTCAAAGTGTCCGTTACGCAACAGCCCGCCAATCCACCAATAAGCCACAGTTTTGTTCACTTCATAATAAATTCTGCGACCCTGAAATGATTCCTGTCACCAAAATATTTCTCAAAAGAGCCCATTAAATCTTTTGCTTTTGGAAAATCTCTGCATCAGGAGGCATTAGACAATCACTTCGAGAAGTATATTGGCCTTACTTCACCTAACTGCCAATCAACTGGATTGTGTGCCGTTACTCCAGCACCAGCTAGTTGTTGTTTAAGCTTTAATAATTTATATCAGTCAAAAGGAGTAAATAAACAGAAATAGGACCGTTAGAGAGGGGCTGTATGAGAATGTGCTGCAAAAAGGTTGCAGGTTGCATCATGTGAGCTATTGGGAAGTACCCAGCTCTTCTACAAAAACAGTTTGATATCAAGAGCAGAATTCCCCCATTACGCTCTAAAGCGAAAGTAAACTACAACATGTGAGGGGCAACCCGGTTTTAATTTACTTAAACCATCCTCCTGTAAAAAGGTTCCCCACTGAAACCCAGAGCCCAATCAGAGATATGAGGCACAACACTGACCGTCGTGCAGAGCCAGGCCAGATGGGAAACCCGCTGTAATCCCTCACTCCTCCTCATTAAAAAGCAGTAATGAGGGACTGAACACTAGGGTACTGCTGTTCCTTCAGTCCCACGACAGCTGCCGCCATAGTCCTTCCCCTCAAGCGGGAGATCAGTTAGATAAATAAATCCCCACATTAATAACCTGCGCTGCGTGGCCCAGAGGCTGGCAACAACGCATTCAGCACACACCGAGGGGAAACAGACTGATTAACTCGAGACCAAGAGTTGACAGTATCACACAGAGATGAGAAATATGACTCTGGGAGAAAAGGGAGAATGAAGGAATACTTTGGCACTGAATCAATGTCCCAGGAAAATAAAGTTTGCTCCTGGTGTTTATGGGTCAACAGGTTGACCTCACTTAGAAGTCGGGTTTAATGTGGGTCCAAAACACAGAATAGGCAGCCCTATTACTAGAGATATTAGTACAACTTTTGTTGGAATACCACTTATTAAAACTTGTACTGTAAATGTACTGCTATTTGCTAAAATTATGATTTTACAGAGATCATATTGTAAGACAATATTTTAACAGTTTCGAATTCCATGGAAGACAAAAATAGCCATTACTGCTAATGGATAACTAAATTACTTAATATACTGGTAGAGTTGATTACTCTAGGGGTAAGATCTGCCACATTAGTGGAAGTTTTCACCAATCATGTTGCTTTCACAAGCAGTAGGCCTTCTGCTGAACAAACTGGAGGAGACCAACGTGGTGGTTTCCCCGCGTCATGCAACATGTCTGCCACTGTTTACTGGCTCGTCACATCCAGTGTAAGGAGAAACGTTTCCAAAAAGGAAGCCTGTTCTGATTATTTCACGAGCGCACTCTAAACCAGCGATTTTTCTTAAGACCTGACTGGATATGGTGATTCAGGTGTGAACTGACCCTGCACATTATACAACAATCAGACATGACACTGCCATTCAAGTTTTAAAAGCTAACTCAACCCCTGGCGCCTCCTGATTCATACTTGGCACCCCTCGGCACTCGAGTGGAGTAAATGTCGCACAGCCTGAAGAACACTTAATTAAATGGTGTGAGTGAGAGGAGGATGACTTGGACATACAATATGTCAAGGGAGACTTCCCCGACAATATCATCGGTTCCCTCAGCATGATTATGAGAGGATTTACTGGTAATCCAGGGTCTTACTCGGCTTGTCAATCATCACAGGAAAGTGTGTGAAACAAGAGAGCAACAGGAACTGATAGATCCACCTGCTGTTTAAGATTTCAATGATATGAAAAAAACATTTTCGTCCTAGCAACACCACTCACAAACCCTTGTGGTAAGTGGTTATGCTGTAGCGTGACATTGCCACTTTTGAGTTTTGATGGTATACCATGTTGTCTTGGCAACTGTGCCATTGATTTCACTTGCTCCGTTGTTAGCTGACAAAGTATTGCCAAACAACTGCCCAACCACAACATTGCAGAACTAGGTTGAGAAAATGCTGCGGAATAAAATGCGATCTTCTGACCGTTACGAAAAAAATATCGAAATGTGAGTGATGATGAGACATAGCATCCAATGACACATATCTACATTCAGTATAAAATCGAAAATAACATGCACTTTGAGGTGCTTCTTGTGCCTGGGTTTTATATTTTTTCCTGAAGCAACAAGTAACAGCAGAGCCACACAAACTGCAGCTGAATCTCAATGATGACTGCGAGCAGGTCAGCTGCGTGTTCATGGGGAGGAACTGTGGAGCAGTAAGGGGACTTTGATACTTCAACAAAGCCCGGGTCAGAGTCACAGCGACCTCACCGTCATCAGAAAAATTTACTTGGTTAGGGTTTAGTTTCCTGTAAACTGTGCCAACATACTCTAACAGCCCACCAAGGCGCTCCAAAGAACTCATTTATGAAACATGAGTATGATGAATGTGTGTAAACTGGCAATTTATGCACATTTTAGGTATTCATCAAACATTTAGTTGCCCCGACTTCTTTACATGACTCAGGAAAGTGTACATAAACACCATCATGCATTACTTATACCTTTCATTAAGTCTTCATGTTTTAAATCAATCTGGCTGCACTGAATGCATGATGTGCACTACAGAAATATGCATTTCATATTTGTTGCAGATATCAATTAATACACGTTTTGATCGCTCTGTGATTCAGACTGTTCCACTACACAGTCCCAAATGGTGAGTGACAGTAAGAGGCTGGTGAGGGACACTCGACCTATAGACGGCAACCTGTGCTGCCAATGAGGCCGACTACATCCCAATGATGTCAAACTGATTCCTCTCAACATTTTTTTCAGCCTTCAGTCTTTATGGCAGCCTTTTGGCGGGGTTGCAAGGCGATGATGGCTCCTGCTTTAAAAAGAAAAAAACAGGAGGCTTATTTTAAACACAGTTGCAATCTCTGTATTGCTCAAGATCTACATTATCCAATGTCTTAACTGCCATTTTGGTTTGGCAGTTGTGGGTGTTGCCCCTTGACTAATTTAGCAATATCTGAGGAGGTACCATTTGAGTAATACATGATAATAGAGGGTGTTCCTCTTCTAATTAAAGTCTTCCCCATTTACAAAGGCAGTGAATTCATCAAACAAATGGCAGGACTGGAAAACAGATGTCAACATCTAATGAATATTTAGAAACAAGTGTATTTAAGTAAATTACAAGACTTACATCAGGAATGTGTCATAACGTCATAATGTAGAGTTACACGACACAAGAGACGCCCTGTGAAAATTAGCATCAGCCTAATGTGGCATTATTATCAGCCCTCCCCCTTTATGCTTTTTAATAAAAGTGCATATCCGCTGATAGTCGTGCTCATTCATAGACTACCAGTAATGGACTACCGCTAACATGACTAATGATGTTGGGCTCTTAAGTATTTCTTCCTTTTCTGATCCAAACTGCTGTATCTGCCATCTCGACAGGAACCGCTCCATTAAAAGGCCGCCGAGTCCCGCCCTGTTAACAGCCCGCTTTTGTTGTCACGTAAAAAAATGATTGATTCCCCCACCACGCACCTCGCTCGGAATGTGTGAAAATGGATCGGTGGACGATTAGGGCCCAGGGTTTTCCCACCATTGTTTGCGCCCTCTCTGACAGGAAGAGCAGTCTCGGTACTCACTTTGCAGCAAACTTAACCATCTGCTTGCTGGCACGATCTCCCACTGCGACTAGTGCCTGCACGTTGAACTGCTGTTGACGCAGGACCAAAAAGCACTGCTTCCCTAAAAAAGAAAAAAAACAACAACAACAATAGATAGTGCCGGCCTGTTAAGATCTCTTTCACGCAAGTTTAGCGGGCTTGTCACAATAAAAGCCTGGACGCTCGCTCTGACGCAAGGGACAGAGAACAGTCTACGTGTGACTCCGGTTGAAAGGATGTTCCCTCGTGATCTACAGGTGAAGTGTCGAACATTTGCGACTGGAGCTTTCTCTTTGAAGAGCACTGTGCGTAGAAAGGGTGATTGCTACCTTCCTAGCAAACACTCTACACACACACACCTAGGCAGGGTGTAAACAATTTAGCCAACAAAAACTCAGGGGAGTAAGACGGTCGGACCACCCAGGTACTTTGATGTTTGTTGGCTGTGAGAAAGGATGGAGTGGGGGCAGGGTGGGGGCAGCAATGCCAAAATCCCACCAACAGATGCACCTCATCTCAGACCGAATCAGGATGTTATTCTGCTCTCACGGACATCCTTACAGCCAGCAGAGAGACAGAAGACATAAGTGGAGCGGAAGTGACTCTTGACTCTGGAAGTTATCTGGAAAGGAAATGGCTAAAAGATCATCATTGAGATCCTTGTTTATTTCCTATCACAGGTTTAGCACGGGGGGAGGGGGGGGGTGGTGAAAAATGGATTGATGCTTCTCAGAGAGAGGTAATAACCTGGCGAAGCTGAGTGGGTTCATTGTATTCAAATAGAGCACACTCATGGCTGCCAGTAGCTGGAGCCCAACACATTTGGGTTATATGAGCTTCTACTTGGCAGCGATGTGCTAGTCTGACAATGATATCAAAAACACCCTCGGGTTGTCAAACTCGGCTCAACATGGAAGGAATGGAAAGTTGAAGTGTCTGCACAATCACAAAGGAATATATCATAATTACAAGGGGGTGAGAGGTCTTATTAAATTCTCATATGGAGGCACAGTTTGATTTGTATTTTCACAACAGAAGAATCTTTTTCTTTATTTTCGAAGAGAGTGATGTCAGTCATCTTGGTCGTGGCATTGATGTTTGCTTTTGAAGAGAAGGGAGTGACGTGTGGAAACGGCCAAAGGGCAGATGGTTTTGACGATTCACTATAGGACACCAGGGATTAGCACGGAGGTCACCTGATATTGGCTGTTTATGTCTTTTAAGTGCAGAAAAGCCGCTCTGAACTGAAAAAAAGAAAAGGTGGATAAAAAATGGGGGGGGTGATCTCACCTTTGGCTCTGCTGGTGTGGACTCGGGCGCGCAGCCAGATCAGCTGGTCAGCTTTCTCAGGAGTCAGATCTTGGACCCGCACCAGTGTCCTGTCTGCCTCACACAAAAACACACGCACAAACACACACAAACACACA
>JAOXYL010000052.1:17102330-17113021 GCA_028564955.1 Terapon puta
AAAAAAAACAACTGGTGAATCATAAGTGTGATCCTAACAAGCTGCGCTAATTTATTATTCTACACATTTCTCACCTGATGCTGGAGACTAAATTTGAGCACAGACTAAACATTTTGTTATTTTTGCCACTGGCTCTGCTCCATTACCGTTCTACGTTCTCCACAAACAGCCTAACACACAGATAAGTAACCTTCTGCTGCCTCATTGCCTTGAAATGAAACTGAACCACACCGAGACAGAGTGTGCAGATGATTAATAAAGATGAATTCGTGCTGCTTTATTTACACGAATCACCAACCGGTTGGATCCGTTAAACTGGATCAGAGCGGCTTTTTTCTCCCCCTCGGGCAGGTGAGCTCAGTCTGACAGTCTGGAGCAGCTGTCCATAAAACACCTACAGTCTGCAGTCTCCTCAGCACACAAACAAACTTTGCCGACTCTTCAAACTGCACCTTTAATCCCTCACGGACTAAGGCATTATATGTTGCACAATTAACCATGCAGAGCTTTTCCCCTTTGGCAACTATCAGTAAACCACCTTTACAGACATCATAACGACAGGTGTATTTATAAAAAGGACAATAAAGAGATAGAGCAGCTGCACATATAAAGTGATACAAAGAACAGCACCTTACAATGGCAAGCTTGAATTGCAGCTGGCCTGCTTTCGTTGTTACCTGTCAAAGCGACTATTTATGACTCAAAATGTTAGAAGCAACTGTAATTATTATGTAGTCCTGTCCCACACAGCTGAGGTGAAACATACTCATAACTGGAACAGTTTAATGCAGCATGGTATCTAATGCATGGGGAGTGTGTTGCGCTGCATTACATCATACAGGATTTCTACTTCACAGGTCACTTTTCTACAGCTGGGTAAATCAAGCCGAGGTAGAGTTAAGTTATTTGACCACCCACCCACCACCTCCCGCCTATAAATCCAACTGTAAACCGAAAGGCAACGTGGCCCATGACCTGAGGGGAAGCGAGAGGTCAGCGGGGGGAATGTGCTCCAACTCGACCTGACAGGCTGCAAACTTGTTTCAAACTCCTGAAACTTTGTGTTGGATGCGGCGAAAAGGGGACTGAGTGGAGGCATGAGACTCGAGACGTTACCCCAGTTATTTCAAATCTGCGTCTATGCAAAGACAGGTGTCAACTTGTGGTGGTGTTATTCCAGGTTCCAGCTCGGACTCTGCTACCAAGAATGAGTTGGATTAAATATAAAAGTTGTTTTCATGAGTATTAATACTTAAAACATATGCCGAATTCAGCCACCACCTAAAGTGCATCTTGTTAACATTTTCTTATGTATTCTAAGCATGTAAATCGTATATTAAGTCCGAAATCCATAAATTGTGAGTTTCTTCAATGAAGTTTGGTCATCAGAAAACTCAAAATACAAACTGTCACCATGAGGGCTCGTCTTGTGTTCATCTTAATGTTTCTGCTCTTTGACATTTTCCTCACACATGTAAAACTTCAACATGTATTCAGTTGAACTGTCAGATGATGCAATCTGCTACATGTTGGGGTAATGCTAGTTAGCTTGTTGCTATCCGAAACTCTGCTCAGCACGCGAGACCGTAACGTCATCTAACGGTGTGTGTGCGCGCCCCTGAGACCGTGGGCCCTGCCGCGCGCCGCTCTCGGTCCATCCTTACCCCTGGACTCCCTCTTTAGTCATGTCGAGCTATTTTCTTGCAGAAGCAGGACGAAATGTTTGACGGCTGTCTGACAGAGAGAGGCAGCGCATCAGCTGTTCGCAGCATGGACGTCCACGGGAAGGAAGGAGCTGTTTGGAGAGAGCACCGAATTCCCGGATGCTTTTGGGTTCCGGCTAGAAACGCGTGACTGAAAAGTTGTTCCTACTTGTTTTGTCAGCTCCGCACAGATGGTAGACTAAACAGTGTGAGCAAAATACAGTCAGAAGTTACATATACTGCCTAGAAATGACATTACAGCATACTAGCCGCTTTAGCAGACGACTTTAAAAACTAGACTACTGTTATGAGTGAAGTTTCTATATAACATGAGTAAATGGCCACATCGTCCAGAAACTGTGTATAATAATGATGCAATGTATAGGGACTATTTTTTTTCACGTCACAAATTACAGAGATAAATGAAACTAAATGTATTTGCAAAATTTATCAGTGCATCTTTGACCATCTTACGTGTGTTGGTTGTTGTGTTGTCCTGAATGCTGGAAACTTTTAAGATGCTATACTATATTCATGATAATACTTTAAACTGACATTTTGAATACTTGTATCAAGTAATTCAACATTTCAGACTTCGGACAGCATGCACAACTTGAACACATGGTAATGACGCTGTTAAAACCGCATCACCACCATGTGTGGGCTGTCTTACGCATCCACGTCAACACTAAAAGCGCCACTCTCTGTGAAATTACTTTCACGCCTTTGGCTGAGTGCACTTAGTGCATCCAGGTATCCAGTGACCTTTGCAGGAATGACCATGCACAGTGAGTGATGGTAGTTTGAATACAGTGGGGGGTCATCAAAGCTTTTCTCAGGCTGTTGGCCACCGCAGCTCCTGATGCAGGAAACGGCCTTCCTGCTGCTCACTTTCCAACCAAAACAATGTCACCATTAGTGGAGCAGGTCACTGCCCAAAAGGAGCCTGTGGTATTTGTGCTTCTTTCATCCTACATTTATAGTGGCTCTTTAAAATGATCTAAAAATCTCTCTTACTTCTGTTTATACTAACATAAAATATGTCACCATATCTTTAACACATACAACAACACATACAGCTAAACTTGTGCTACACTGATTGGACAGTTTAAAATGTGGATGCACACTAGTAATGAATCACCAGGAGAGGGTATTTCCTGTCTGTTTCAACAGCTTTGGCCTTTAACCCACAAAGCAAACAAGAAACTCTTCACTACTGCAGCATACACACATGAGTTTGTTTGAACGAGTATATTAGATGTCAGAAGGGCTGGATTTGGCAACATCACACAGGAAGCTGATATTGATGTTTTGCTAGAGATGGCAGCTACAGTATCCTGAGATTGTTATGGTATTATAAAGGTCTAGTCTATCTAAAATAAACAGTTCTTTAACTTGATAGTACAGATGATGCCGTGTGGTGATGTTCTGATGTCAAGGAGTAAATATTTTCTCAACAATCAGGAAGAAAAAAGTATTATTATTATTATTAATGAGAGGGCATCCAAAGGTTATAGTCCAATGGAGGAGTGAGAAGGGGTGTATGAGTACTCTTTGTGCACTCAAGTATGTTTTGATGGTTATGGTGACATTATTGGGAAAACTGTATGAAACATCATTGGAAGCCCCAGAAATTAAACAAATGTGTGCAAACTCTCAAAAACTGCCATGTGGTGAAAATGGATTCTTCCCAGTGTGTTTTTGTGAACAATTCCTGAGCTACACAGCCTCTGTTTGGTGTCAAAGCGTTCAAATCTTGACTGCTTCCCACAGTTAACATGATGTGATAATTGTTGCGATTAATTTCAACACTTAATTTAACATTTTAACTGTAGAATATTATCCCAATATTTATTGTGAAACCTGGAATCTGCATGCTGAATGTGGTTCTGCACATCAGCTGTTCCTTGTGACAGTGAAAAAACAGATAAAGAGGATTCCTCTGAACTCAGTGAAGTGTTAATCACCGATCTGTCCCTGCACAGACTCTCATGCTAATTCAGAATCATCCGGGAACATTTCCAACTGAAAAAGACACCTTTTGTTTTATCCTGTTTCACTGTGAGAGACCAGAGCCCTGAAATATCCATTAGCCTCATGGCTTGATGGGGGGACTTCACACCTTTTTTTTTTTACATGTAAAGAAATGGAAATGTTCCTCTTCTAGAGCCTTGAATAGTCACCAGTGCTGCATTGCACAGCGGCTGTTTGACGACCTCATTCTCCTTGACATCTATTGTTTGTTGGCTTCCTTTGGTCTCAAACTTGACCATCGCTCTGTCACCAGTCCACCCAGATTGAATCTCTAGGATGTGTTGCAGATAGAGGAGCAGGAAAGACTGATGTCGGTGTATGTGTGTGGACTTGTCATTTTTATGTCTCTCACTATGTAATTCCAGCAGATTTATTGCAGAAGATATATTGCACGGGGGCTCGACAAAGGCTGCGTCTGCTTATTTGCATCTTTAGCATATATAACCTAGTTCTGAATACTATTATTTTTGTTTAGTGGGCTGGGAAATAGCTGAGTTGACCCACTGACTCTGACTTTGTGAAGTGAATGAGGATAACACTTGTTTACAAGCCAAACATAATAGAGGCAGTATATCTTGCAAACCGAGGAGAAAGAGAAGGAGTCAAAGGAGAGCTTAACATGCTATCTTCTTTGTTAAAGAGCCATATGGGCGCTAATTATAACTGAGGATTTTAGCTTTTGTGTCATGGCTGCTTAAGATGTAAAAGTGCACAGATGTTCTTGCAATTACAGGGCCTGGCTGCTCAGTCCTCCCTCTGCTTTTTAGCCTGATCAGGTGGAGACATTTGTGTTAAGAGAAAGCCCGCCCTCCACACCCCCCCTCCAACACACACACACACACACACCCACACATCATCATCATCATCCCCCGCACCCTGAGGGGAGGAGGAACTGGTTCTAGGTGAAAATGCAAACCACACACACATTATGAGAAGCACTGAACTTTTATTTTCACATAAAAAACAAATAGTAAAAAAAGCAGCATGCAGTTTCTTACAAAACTTCCAGTGTGAATGACGGCAATAAATAATAGCTTTCAGATAATCACACGACCTAAGTGCGAACACACAAATGCTACAAACTTTGTACAGGTTACCAAGAGCAGATACCGTCCCTGGAAACAGAAGAGGGCATTGTATGCCCGAGCTTTGATACAGCAACACAAGATTGTAAAGATGAAAACATTGAATATGGATCTTGATTGTAATTGAATGGAAATTAGGCACTGCCTGGAGACACAATCGGCTTTGAGGAATGTAAAACTTGCAAAATTTGCAATTAAAAACCCCCACAAGAAACATAATTGCAGTAAACAAGGCAAACAAATCTAAATGTATAAAAACTCTGTTTTTACATCTGTACAAAATGTAGTAAGTTCTTTGAAATTAAAGCTTAAGTTTTTTCCTCTCCTGAGAGGATCAAGTCACAGACTCTGAAGGCGACTGTTTGTTAACTTGACAAAACACTTGAGGACTCGGACTCAGTTGACACGGATGAAATTGGCCCTCGCTTTTTCGTCATAAGAGTCACTTTTTGACTTGATCTGCTGCCAGCTGTCAGCGCGCTCCTGGCTGATTTTTTAAACTTGACTCCCAGGAAAGCGTAGAGGATGGGGTTTAGGCAGCAGTGAAAATAGGCCAGCGCCTCTGTGATAGAAATCCACTTGTCCACCGCTTGCTGCAGTTCACAAGAGGAGGGGACCACGTTCAGGATGGTGAGGGTGTCCAAAAAGATGCCAACACAGTAGGGCAGCCAGCAGGAGAAAAAACACAGGATGAGGATGACTGTGGTCTTCAGAGCTTTCCTCTTCAGCGGCTGGCCCTTGGTCCCTTGCGACAGCTTGGTGATGATGATGCAATAGCAGATGAGGATGACCAGACCGGGCAGTATGAAGCCCACCAGGATGTGCTGGAAGCGGAAAATGGCTGTCCATATGAGACTGGTTTCCTCTGGGTAGATACGCTGGCAGATGGTCCTGGAGTCTGCAGTCTCCATGCTTTCATTTGAAAAGAGGATGTTTGAAGACCTCGTGTTTTGCACCCGGGCAAAGACCAGGTCAGGTACAGTCAGCACAGCCGCAGGCAGCCACACACCCACGTAGATCACTCTGCTCGCAAGCAGTTTCCTCGTGGCTTGGCTGTTGGTGGCACGCACAACTGCCAAGTATCTGTCCAGGCTGATGAAGGCCAGGATCAACACGCTGCTGTACAGGTTGACTGTGTAGATCATGTGCACAGACACACAGAGGAAGCCTCCAAAGTACCAGTTCGTCGCTGCATCCACGGCCCAGAAGGGCAGCGTGAGGACGAAGAGCAGGTCGGCCACAGAGAGATGGAGCCGGTACTTGTCCGTCATCGTTTTGACCTTTTTCTGGTAGCCCATGACAGCAATGACTAATCCATTGCCGACGATTCCCAGGATGAATATTATTCCGTATACTGTGGGTAGGAAGATCTTGTTGAAGTTGTTGCTCAGCGCTCTGCCACATGGTGACTGGAAGTCCGGGTCGTAGTCTCCGGACTCCTCTGACATGTCAGTATCGTTCTCAAGGATAAATGAAATTTCATACTGAAAGGAAAAGGAAATGAAAAGTCAGAAAATGGAAATATAGGCAGTCAGTTACTTACAGTTTAAGTATAATTACTTCACAAGTGATCTCTAACTGTTTTTTAAAAAGTTCATTCTGTTTCTAACTTGCTTCAAAAGAAGGAGCTGTAAAAAAGTTTTAATTCCACTTTGCAAATGTTACAAAGTTGCTATTTTTTTATTGCTCAAACTAAATAAAAATGAGCAACTTGAACAAGCTGTATGTTCTCATTTGAAATGTAACGATAAGTTAAGAGTGTGGTAAATAATAGCATACACTTACAGAGGTGCATGCATTGCATTAAACAACCTTCTGCACAAACAGAACTCAACTTTCACTCATCAAGTTAAGTGAAATACCAGTAAGAAAACTCACCTCCATGTTGACCACTGCTTGATAATGTCACGTTGGAACTGGCTTGTGTTTGTGTGTGAAGCATGCTGAACTCAATAAATAGCCTACCACCGGCACAGCTGACCCCTCCCCCGGAGGAGGAGCAGGAGGAGGAGGAGGAGGAGCAGGGCTCTCCTAAAACGGTTGACTATATATTAAACTCTGCTTGTGGTAAGGGTGTGAGATTGTGAAACATTTTTGTCTTGAAAACCTGTTTTTGAACATGCACATGCACACACACACAGACACAAACAGAGCCACGCCGAATAAAATCCCTAAGGACAAAGTAGTGAAAGACTGTTGTCAGAGAGTATGTCATTACTACTATGTGGCCACTGTGACAACTATTTCATGATTGGATGATGCCTGGATTACTTTGAATTAATTTCTGGGGGTTTTTGCTCCTCTCTGTATCACAAACTTCCTGAGTAATGACCTGTTTATGCAATAGGAAGTAAAGATCTTTACAAACATGAACTGTGCTAATCACATGATGAATTTGGGGAAGAATAGCCTGATAAACAAACATAAGGGCACTGAAGCCACAGGAGCGTCATAGGACTGCAATGTGCGTCAATAACACCATCTCAGAATTGCAGGTACATTTAAGGGCTTTAATGAATTCTGAAGTTGTTGTTAACAGAGAGGATAAAACCCTATGAAAACAACGTTTTAAGCAGCAGAAAGGTCACAGAAGCACAAAGAGACATCGAATTCAACGAAGTGTAATAAAATCCTTATTATTCCATAATAAAGTGCACTGAAGACCCCTGCAGGGATGCAGCAGTGTCACCACAGCAACTCAATAAGGTCACTAGTAATTCATATTATATTAAGTCCCCACAGTCCAGGAAAGTTATTGGAAAATTAGAGTAATTTTAGGATCACACATGCTTTTCTGGGAATATATCATCACCTCTACAGCCTCACATTTTGCGCTTCCCTCCTCATTCTGCCCAGAGCGAGGGGCTGACATTTAGATTGCTCATTCGGGGTCTTCTGCCAGCCTCACATTTCTCTCCACAAATCACTTAATAACTGTGTCTGATGACAGTTTTCATCAGCGGAGGTCTGAATCTGTCCTCACCTTTACACACTTCGTGTCACTTCTCAAGTGCTGTTATGTCTGCGCAGGCGCTAAATGACCCCCCTGTGGATCTGAAAAGAGCCACACACCCTATAATGTGGGATTTCTATCAAACGGCTCTCGGGCCGCGAAGTGGGGAACATTCATTCTCTCACTGCTTTACCAGCCCTCTCTGATTTCAGTTGAGTTAGTGATGACAGTGCCAGGCCGCACGAAACTCCCCGCCCTCCTTCTCAGACACCGCTGACAGTTGTCTGAAACTGAATATCCTCCATGTGGCATGCAAATGATTTTTCATGTCTTTGATATATGAGACGAGTAATAGATTCAATAAGTCTATTTACATCATTGATTCTATTGATGTTTCCACCTTGCGAATTTTTGCGTGAAAATGTGACATTTTGAAAGCATCAGGTCATTGGCACAATTTCATTAAACATGAACAAAATGTTTTACTCGTATCTAAGCTGTGTTTGTAGCATGCATCTAATTTGCATCAGCAATTATGATTAGAGAGGCAGGTCATGCTCACCCCCCCAGCTTTCATCAGATAAAACAGCCACATATCAGCACTGAAAAATTTCTCTAGGCAACTTAAACATGCTGTGGAACGCACATATCATCTCGAAACCCCACCGCCAGAAATTCCCCCAAAACTCACACCAGTTCACAGGCGGGTTTCAAAACATCATCTGTGAGTTGTAATAAAAAAAAAAAAAAAACACGAAAATGAGGAAGTTCAGTAAAAAAACAATTTAATGTCTGAATCATAAAAAACTCCTGCTACTATTAAAGGATGGGATAAATGCCTCTGTCCTTTGTTTTGTGTCTGTACTACGTGACTTCCAGAGCAAAGCTCAAAATTAAACACTGCTATCACATTCGCCCAAGACTTATCCCCCAACGCAGAATACTTTCAAATGATTGAGAGACTTTTGACACCTTTGATCATTTTCAAAGAACTGCTCCACTGCATCATATTGACAAAAGGCAGCTACTTCAGGAAAGGGATTTCTGTTTCACAGCACTATTAAACTCCGCTGGTGTGAAGGGAACTACATCAGTTTCTTACTTTTTTCCCTTACTTTTCACTTTCTTTTGGAATGAGATTGGTTGGCATGTGAAGCGTCAGCAGACAATGAGGTAGATTAGTATGAGCGTCATTTTAACATAACAACAAAATCCCGATGAATTCATGATCTAATAGTCAGAAATGATGCAGACGTAATAACAGCACATCACCGGATGGAGGGGAATAGGCATGTGCTGCTAACTGTAGATCAGTCATGCTTGTCTGACGTCCTCAGATCCTCCTGCGGTTGGACTCCTGAGGAGAGGAACAGGGGGAATCTGCAGCGCAGAGAAAGGCCACTGTATTGGTATGATGCTCTTATCAACGTCATTCAGACACAGACAGTTGCTCTCTTATCTGTCTGCAAGCAGAACTGGATTTCATCAGTATGCTGAGTTACATATGGCATTTCATTTTCTTACATTCCCCAAATCACTTTCACTACAGAGGGGAATTTCTTTGACTCACTTTTTGAAGTTGTTTTCTTTTTTGCGTGTGCTCTGTTTTCTGTGGCGCATTCAGAAGAATTTCTCCTGGAGAGTTTGTATGTTTTCAAGAACTACAAGTTTTACTCAAATTTCCCATGGCTGTTTTTGAACCCAGTGCATTGTGAGGTATCTGAATCAGTTGCGTGCAACTAGATCACTTTGCCGTCCTTACATGAAACGCACATTTGAAAGTGAGATGTTTCAGATGTTTGCAAAACTTAGTGAAGTGCTGAAATGATAGAAGCTACATGTATAAAGCGCATATTCATCAAAATGTTATATCTTTGTTAAAGTTAAAAAATACACATTTCCCCTTTCAAAATAACTTCAGTGAAACATTTCTTTCCTCTCTTGTAGCCTTTTCCGTATAATCAGTGCGCTGCAATCAGTCTCCTTCTGCAATTTACCTTTCATCATCTGCGGAGCCTCTGTGTACATGGGGCTTATTGTTTTGTAGGATTTCTACAAAAGAGATTTCACTCCTCATCATAAATAAGACCTTTTTCTTTTTCTGTTTTTTGCATCAGCGGGATATCTGCAGCCTCCACTGTCAGCATGGGGATTCAGATTGCTATCGGCCCGGAATACAAAAGATCTGTGAGCTACTTAGAATACAAATCACAAGAAGTGTGAACGGCAGCGAAGGGGGCTCTTCAGTGAAGAATGGCTATTGAAATGAGGCAGAAGAATGCCAGCGAGATAAAGAGAAGAATGAGCAGCGCTGTTCAGTCAACACCAGCACTCCAGTTCCAACTCATCCCAGCCCCCTCAGCAAGTCAGCACTGGATAATTTTTCATAATGATACCTCTGTTCAAATATCACCTTCACTTTAACACAAAAAAAAAAAAAAATCACCCCATCGAAAACAACATCCAGCCTTTGTTGTTGGGGCTGACTTTGGGTGTCGCCCATAAATGCACAAAAGGTTTTTGGGTAACTCAAATACCTTTAATCTCCTGTCTGAGCGCAGAAAAGTGGTTTGTGTGTTCAAGCGCCACACATGCACGGGAGTGTGCGCTTTGTGCAATGTGGACTCACGAGTGTAACAGTGGGAGAAGGGCTGTTGTGATATTTTGTAGTGCTCCTTTCCACTCACAGTTTAATTCAGTGGGCCAAAAAAAAAACAAAAAAAGAGGACCTCTGGTTATTAAAGTAGCTTTTCTTCCATCTCACACTGTCACAGTCATTTAAAGAATCTGTAGTGAGTGTCATTGTGTGTTTTGGAGCACGTGTTGAGTATTTTTGCGTGTTTTTGCGCCTCAGTGACAAGCTGTGGCCTCTGTAATGTCATTTTTGGGGGCTGAAGTGTGCATGTTGTTGTTTTT
>JAOXYL010000052.1:17119558-17134603 GCA_028564955.1 Terapon puta
TTTCTTTTCATAACCACTTGTCCATGCCCTTAATGGAGAATGTCTGTCATGAGATAAGATGACATGTGACAGCAGATTTCTTTTTCAAGCAGTCTTTTTCTAATGATGTGTAATAGCCTATTACTTTTAGAATTATAAATATACTTTCTTTTGTAATAATCTACCACTCTGATTAATTATAGCCATAAAAAGTTATAAACAATGTAATTTTCTCCAAAACTAATAAGTAAAATCATATAAAATAACAATGCTCTGAGTTTATATTGTAAAATTATAGAGCTATGTTCAGTGTTGACTTTTAATAAATGCATCCACATACCAACTGAAGTTTAACACACACGTAACATCTAGTTTTCTGCATTATTGTTAACCAAAATCTGTGAAAGAATTCACAGGATAAATTTGTCCATCAGGAACACCTGCTCACTGGGGCTGTCTGTTGCTGAAGCGAGGCATTTTGGGACGGTTGATCACGGAGCGAGGTTTTGTTTGTCCTCGGCTAAAGGAGACAGGAGAGGAAAGCCTGAGGATTTGATCAGCTCTTAGTGAGACAACTCGCTCAGTTGGCAAACATTCAGTCAGAGGAGACTTGCTGCTCAGAGCGGTATTTTATGACAATAATGTATCAAATGACAACGTGAAAACGGTGTCGTTATGCGAAAAGGGAGTGACTTGAAAAGGCTGTAGAGGCATTTAAAGCGAGCTACACTATTTGCTCGGCGCCCTTATTACACACGGCAGGACGCACTCAGCGACTCGATGGTGAGCGCAGTTGTGCATTTAACGTTGACGACTGAAACCACAGAGCTCAGAAAAAGTGAACACTGGGCTTAAATTCACCAGGTGGCTAGCAACACAACTGATAATCACATTAATTTTGCTGCTGGATGTGCAGAAAAGCTGCTAATAAATTTGCCACATTGACTTAGAAGGTGGTGTCTGAAAATAGGCACATGAATATGAAGCTACAGCCAACAGACAGTTAGTCTGAATTAACATACAGACCGAGGGCAATCTAACTCTTGGCGCAGCTCTTGTTAACGTGTTGATTTATTCCTATTAACAGACAAAGGGAGGTGGTTTATTTGTCAAGTCTGCGGCTGGGATATTGCCTGGTTATACTGTTGTTAACATGGACAAATTGAATCGCGGCAGCAGTTCATCTAAAACAGGCTGCTGCTCCTCGTGTGAACTCGCCGGCGCCACTGGCATGACGTGTCAAGGTAAACATAAAGCAACAGACTTTCTCCTGCACCCGTAACCTGACCTCACACACCTTTCTGTTGTGCAGACCTATTATTAGTCTTACTCACCGAGCACTGTCTCTGGTCTCTGACGGGGCTCCGGTAATGGTGACTCATGCAACACCCACTGCATTTTACCTTTTTCCCTTTCCCGACACCGTGCGCAGCTACTTTTCCTCATAGGCTCTCCTTTTCTCATCCCTCGTGATTCATTAGATTTACTGTGTTTGAATGCCCGGCGGCTGGCTGCCATCATAATAGGTCGAGAGCGATCGTTTCTTCCATCATCAAGTTTCTAAATCATCTGCAGGGCTTTTTCTATTTCTCCTACATAGATAATGATAGCGCACCGGCTTTCTAAGACTCAGGCGGCGAGATACCATAAATCAAGATTTTATAATACATGTCTCTGACAAGTGCTCCTCTCCATCTCCAAGCTGTCTCTATTCTGTTCCTTCATAATGCGATGCAGTTTCATATGAGATGCCTCCACTCTGAGCTCTCAAAACATCTCGAAAGCTAACCCAAACCTGTGCACAGCAAGGAGGAGATTGAATGATTGAATCTGTATTTTGTATTTTTTGTGTGAGTGCTGCTGTTTACTGACGTTACGACACTTTCCTTTTCAGATAATCAGATGATCTCTTTAATGTTAGGCAACCGCCTGGACAAAGCCTTTTACCAATAAACACATACGCAGCCGGCGGCTTGGCTGCATCTCCAAAGAATGTGAAGCATCAAGCCAGCACAATATTTCGTTGGCAGCGCCTGGGACTGTAGGCCCATGCAAGCCCGTCCTCCGCTGAGCTGATAATTAAATGGAAGCTGCAGATTCTCCCCTTATCTCTTTTACCGCTGCCTTTTTCATAAAACTCTTGTTAACTCCTTGTGTGCATGTAAACCCCCTTGTGCACACACTCAGCCCGCCGAGAGCCAGAGGAGGGAGAGGGGAAGAGAAATAAACTGAAGGAGGACTGAGAGAAACAAAAACAAGTTGTGCGACTGGTGGGGAAACAGGGTGAACTCTTAGTGAACCTGTTTGTCTTGCTGCTGTTGTCTGCCCGCATCATCACACTTACGCACATAAAACCACTCCACTCTGCCCTCACTTCCCCTCTCTGATGCTTGACAGCCCTCCTGATAGACGCCACAGATGTCCACAGTGAGATCAATAACCTCCCACACCTCCGCCCCCACCAGCGCTGCCACGGATCACGGGACACCACAGCAGCCATCGCTTGCCCAGGTCGCACTTCCCTCCTCTCGCTTTGCGTGAGAGGCCTGAAAAGATGAACTATCGACTGCTGCGCGCGCGAGAGAGGCTTATTTTCGTCTCCTCGCGTTGCCCTGCTGGCGTCAGACTGTGTCAAAACACCAGCTCTGGCTTGTCGACACAGTCATGGAGTGTTTTGTCATGAATTCTTATGCAACGAATGATTTCAGTGCCAGCACTGAGTTGACCCTCTGCGATGAGTTGCTTAAAAAAAAGCCACAGGTGATTAAGTCATCAGCATCTACCACCGGCAGGCCAGTGTGCAGCAGACTGCCTCCTCAGACGAATGTAATGTGCGATGTGGCTGCAGAGGCTGCAGGTTGTTTGACGGCAAGAGGCAGCAAATGAATTTTTAACGGTGGTAAAGTCTCGCTCATTAGTGGATTCCTCTGATCTGGTCATTGTGCCGCTGCTGCTTCTGAGGGCAGATGGTCGCCCCTCACTCAGTAATGGGGGAGGGTGTATGTGTGTGTGTGTGTCAGTATTTATGTTTCTTTGTGTATTTGTGTGTGTGCTTGTCTGTCTATTGTGCATTCACTTTTTTCATCATGTGTGTCCAAATTCATTCTCATCACGTTTGTGTGCATGTGTGTGTGTGTGCCTGAATGTGTGCGCATATGAATGTGTGTGGTCACTTGGGTTGACGGCCAAAATAAATCTCCAACCCAACAAGTCAGTCACTCTAACCCCCTCTAAGCAAGTTATTATTTTCTTATCAAAACAGGTGAATAGAGCTCTAATTAATTTCCTGTTTTCAACACTAATCAACATCGTTGAGAGGTTTCTTGAATGAAGTGTCATTTCCTTACTAATGCACCGTTTTCTGTCAAGACTGTTACGCTCACTTCCTGCAAATTTCTGAAATGAGGGAAACTGCATCAGGAAAATGTGGAATTATGTCACTCCACTGACAGACTTTTTTTTGTTTTGTTTTGAGAAAAATAGGGCTTAACTACTGAATATGAGCATGAATGGCAGTTTTGTAAAGCTCAGAGTAGGCGGGCGTGCGCGAGCGGCAGAGACGTTAATGGGAGAGAATCGCATTCCGAATGTGAAAACCTTACGAGCGCCGAGCCTGGTGTGTGTGCTTTGTTGCTGCCGACAATGCAGAGTTGACAGCACATCTGGCGTCATGGCAGGGCCACAGTGTTTGTCTCCCCCACTGGGATATGCTCTCTGCACCATTAGCTGCTCACTAGGCAGGAAAAGACCAGCTACAGCGCTGTCCTCCTGCCAGTCTTTCATGATGCATCGCTTAACACACCCAACCCACGTCCACACACCAATGTGGATGAAAGAGCTGCGTCCGTGTTGAGTGTTTTCCGTCCGTGGCTGGCATTTACTTCTCTGAAAGCTGGCCATCATGATTCAGATGGAAACTGCAGAACTTCTCCACCTGAAAAAACAAACAAACAGACAGAGGAAAAACATTGTTCATCACCAAGACACTGTCGTCTGGCCTCAAAGTACAACTTGTTGTTCAGTTCAGCTTTATTCATTCATCATGCCTCATTTAGACTAAGAACAATTTTGCCAAAGAGCAAAAGAACATGAGTCCTCTTGCAACCATTTTGGAATACCAACAACAGCCGGGAAAAGCCAAATGTGCATCCACAATTTGGTTGTTGCAACAAAATGGTCCGTTCATGTTGCCTTTTGTTGATCGTAAAGTAGTTATTTCAACATTGCTTGGCCCGGCTGTTTTTGAGCTCTTGGACCATGCTTGTTGCTCTTGTTGAAAACCCCAGTGCAGAAGAGGCTCCAAGCGCTCTGAATGGTGCTAATATAAGAACAAGAGACCGCTTTCTCTCAATGAAATGGCACTGCGACCCATTTTGTTCATTTTAAAGTGCAGGTGAAAGGTCAGTGACCTGGGAATTCACTGTTAGATTTATTGCCTTATTTAAGCATTCACCCTCTAAATCATCATGATGAGAATATAAAGTGCAACATATCAAATGGTATCTTGCTCCTTATCAATAATTGTTTCCTTTTCCCCTGAAAATGTGTTTAACATAGAAGACTGTTAAAAGATTCTGAGATAATAAGATCACTTTTTGGGGACTTTCGGGTTAATTGAGGTCCCTAATCCAGACTGACCAATGTTCCTGTGTCAAATAGGTAAGAACCCTTCAAACAAACAAACAAAACCAACCCCACAGTGAAAGAGTGAAAGGAGAGCTGGGTGACCTCTTCCCTGACTCTGTGTTTGTTCAGGGAATTTCAAGTCATTAAAGCCCTAACAAGCACAGAGCCATGAAAGGCCTGATAGTAAGTAGTTAAAGTGACCCACAACTAATGGCTGAAGGGGGGAGACACTTGTACAATGACTTTTTTTGGTTCTAAGTCTTTTTACACAATCAGTGCAACAAAGCTATTCCAAATCGTTACTTGGCTTAGAGCTGAGGACCATCAGATCATTAGGATTCGGTGCACAGGCCTTTTGAGTGCAGTTATTCCTCTGTAATTTTGAAGTGATGCATAACACCTCACGGCAGTCACACTGAGAAAATACAAAGCAATTTGGGGAGGCGTTATGAACAATTCTCAGCAGCTACAACACTATTTAAATTATTAAGGAGTCCTGGGGTTGATATCATGCTTTGTTGCTGAAATGGCTGAGAAAATGCAATCATATCAGGTATGAAACATCAAGAAAAATGTTTGTGTGGTAGCAACTCCGATGCCTTTGTCAAAGCTCTGCTCTGCCAGTGTACAGATTTTACGGCAAAAAAAAAAAATCCAACATTGTGCTGTCACTATAACCTCTAAAGCAGCTGAATTTACTGCCCAGTAAATTTTGTTATGTGCCTCTCTCCAGAAGCTTCCTGGTTTCAATATGTGACATTAGCAGCATGACTAAGTGCCTGCGTGACCCTTGTCACACTATTATATCTCTTATTGGTTAACTAAGACAGATCAGGGTCGAAGGCGGTCGTCTGGACCACCACTGATAAAATTATAGCCCTTTAAAGGTTGCTGCCCGCCATTTCCCTCCACGGAGCCACACGAGCACATGCATAGATGCATAAATATGAACAAACAACATATGCCATCACCAGCTGGAGACAACTGTCATAAGTCGAGTGTTTTTGTTTGCTTATCCATCCATGTATTTCTCTCTTTCTATAAATAGAGCACAAACATCCTTGAAGACGGAGTGCAGGCAGACTGCCTTGGGTGGTATTTTATTGCAGAGCATCGTGTAGTAAAAGGGAATCCTGGCTGAGCAGTTAGTCTCTTCCTTGCACTCACTTTCCATTGTTGCAACAGAGCCTGATTGCAAATAGAAAAGCCCTGGAGCTTGCCGTGCTCTTCCTCATCGCATGAAGAGTGAACAACAGGCATTTAAGGCCATAAAAACAAATTCCACCAGATGGTGCTCATCACTTCCTCATTTCACTCATTCTCAGTTTTCATATAATCTTTTATTAATTCCAAGGCAACCATCAGTCTCACCTTGCAATCCGCCTCCATGCCATCACGCGGGCTCACACATTCAGAGCAGAGACGACCATGATTGTCAGCGTTCTTGTTTCTGGGCCTACATATCTGTCTGCTTTAATGACTTATTGATGGACGAGCGCCTTTCATCTGAGTGGGGCTTTCTTGCCCACTCGAGTGTCCAGCCGTTCCCATGTCTAAGGTTTCGCTCCGGACTTTCTCCCTTTTTGATCATCCCCTGGCCTTTTTCAATCTATTTCAAGTCGAGCAGGCCCACATACCACCTCCCTGCCGCAGTGCCTCTTTGAATTCTCCACGAGGATAAATGTGTTGAAAAGAAAGGGGCTGGAGGAGGGCTGACAAGCTTGTGTTACCGGAGAGAGATTTACATGGGGCCATAAAAGCCAGGGTGAAAGGAGAGGAGGTAGATCTCATATTAAAGGGTCAGTGTGTGGCGACAGAGAGGTAAACTGACCCAGCCCGGCTGAGAGCCGGACAGCCCACATGCACCACCTGCACACCCTCCCATTCACGCCCTGCCCTCCGGTCAATGACTTTTTAGCTTTGGACAAAGCCCCCCCCCCCTTCTCTCCTCCCTCTCTCGCTCGCTGAGCTGTCTACTGTTTCCTTCAGAAGAATATCCGCGCCTCTGCGTTATTCTATCATCGTCTCCGGACCATAAATCACCAAGAGGAATGGTACCAGCTCTACCAGTACAGCTCAGCTCGTGCCTTGAAGCCACGTCAAGGCTGAGCAGTCCTCTGACACCCAGTATCCCCATGTGGGCCCGTGTGGATGGATCCCAGGGTACCGTGCTGCCAGAAGAAACAAAAGAAACCTTGTAATATTTTGAGTGAAAGCCCACAGGCTGACTTGTGAGGAGGGGGGAAAAAAGAATCCGTTCAACTCTGAGATGTTTATGAGAGGCCTTGGGAGGGAAATCCATCATTGCGGAGAGAACAATTTATGTCCAACACGGGATAGTGACTGACATCTCCCATCCTGCAAAGAGGCTCTCTTGGCTTTAGTGCACCGGGTCCGTCAGCCACTGCCCCATTGTTCATCTGGGCAGAGAATTGCAGTTGCTTGTTTTCTTCATCAGCAGATGATTACAAGTTGCTTAGTGATATGATTTCAATATCGGGCGTTAAATGAGGATTGCGTGCGACACAGTCTAGTGAGCAAACCACTTCCTCAAATGGAGAGAACATATTGTACTATGCACAACACTGTGGTTGTTTTTCAATGAGGAGGGCTATTTCTGGCTTACTACGTAGTTTGTGATGTTTTCATGCATGAAGCAGGATAAAAAAACATCCCCTACCCAACAAACTTTACATAACAGTGAGAAATAACAATAATAAAATGATAATAAACAAAGTTGTTCGTGTAAAGTGCACATCGGCCAAGACCTATATTTATCAGCCTATATGAAATGCTTCTTAGTCAAAAAAGTACTCCTGGCCACTTAATGGAAACGTTCAAAGTTACTGCTGGTCTCTTCTGGGGCTAAGAGTTAAGTAGCAATCAGATCAAGTGCTAATGAAACATGGCTCCTGAGGAGGCAGCACAGCTGGGTGCAAGGGCCATCTAGTGGAAACATGTGCGTCATTACACAGATGGATTCACCCACAGATTACACACTCACAGTAACTTATTTCACTTTTAAACACAGTTCCATGCGAACGGCTGTTCAAATGTAGTCATTCATTATATCAGATTACCCCCTTTGTGAATCTGTGATTGTTCACTTAAAAGAGGCAAATGAAATATTCCACACAGAAAATAGTCTATTGTTGTTGTTCTCACTGAGCCCATTGTTAGCTATTGAATCAGATAATTTCTACTCAAATTTAAACAGCATAATGGTTTTAAAGTGTTTAATGGAAATGAATGAGGGTTTAAGATGAATGTAAAATGATTGGTTTGGATTGGTGCCATTGATTGCTCGATAGACTAATTGCCACAGTCTCCTGAGCACAATATTAAATTGAGAGGAAACAAGAAAAAAAAAAACAGATACAGAAGACTGTGTTGTAACTTACCTGATGAAGAGACTGTCAGACTGCCTACAACATCATCTGAAAATAGTTGATGGCATGAGTGTGCAAGTGAGGGGTGCTTGAGTCCTTGGATGAACCCATTTGATCACAACACACAGGTCAGACACACAAATTGGGGGGAGGACAGAGTGAGCGACAGAGTGACACTCGGAAACAGCAGATGGTACACTTAGAGCCAGATTTAGGTGCCATGTATTGTTAAAGAGATGCGGAAGCAATGACATGGACAGGTCCATTAACATGTCATGGTAAGTACATTAAAAGACAAAGAACATTCAAATCATTCGTCATTCCCCCCGTCCAGTGCATCATGCTGTGGGGACCCTGCCTTTGAATAAAACAAAGGTGCTCATTGTTTGAATGATATCCCCTGTGGATGTGATTTTTGAAGATAAAATGAATCCACCATAAATGATGAAGTCGAGTTTATTTTTAGAACTATTTTCACAGATGAGTCATTCATACAGGATGTCCACTTATTTTTTGGGATGAGAAAATTGTTCATTGCTTTTTTTCTTTTCATGTCCGAGGTACTGTGGGTCATTAAACATAAACACATTACCTAAGATTTTACACTGGGCTATTTACAGAACACCTCATACTTAAGGGAGGCTGTGTGCCCTGTGGTATATTATTATAATATGAAGGATGTGGGACACTGTTTCTGGAAAGAAAACTTGCTGTTGAATTTTTTAAATGTTGTCTTTCAATTCTATGAGCACCACAAATGGAATTTCACTCACCTCCTCTGCACTGGGGCGAAGGCAGATTTCGTAAACAGATGTTGTAAAATCCTGTATAAAGATGTTTGCATGGCTATATATGACAGCACATAAATGGTGGAATTAATATGGCTGAAATGACCCTTATGTACAAAATGTCAGGAGAGGGTTTTAATGAATCAGGATCGCTGGATGGATGATGCCTGCACTAAAATGTTTTTCCCCCTTTTCTCTCAAGCTGAAATCTGTAATGTTCTGCACACTATTGCCTTCCCCAGTGGTGAGAGGTCCACGCCAAAGGTAGCAGAGTTATTGGGCACAGTTGAGTGGAAACTACAGGAGCTGTTTATTTGAATCAGCCATGCCAAAACACATCTCAGCCACTCAACTGTGTATCCACTACTGGGACTATATGATGGGTAAAAACAACCTCCAAAAGTCTGTCTTTTTACAAGCACATTTCCTCCAAATTATGTTAAATGAATGACTTCTGAAGATCTGCGCGACAGCATAAAAACGTTACCGAAGAATGGGTTCAGAGCAACACGCCGGCTGTACAAATGTTCGTGTCTTGCCTTTCTACATTATACCATCAGAACAATCTCAATATTTCCACAGATGCTATTACCTTATTTGACAAGACGACTTGAAAGTACCACTAACACGACAGAGCGAGGTGAAGTTCCCTGTGCTCTGCAGAGTCTTGACTTTGTATTATTCTGCCATGACTGGAATATTTTCAAACAATATCAACGTGGTTCGCAGAGAAATGTTTTAATGGAAATGTACGGAAGACAAACGTTGCTCTCGAGTGACTCTCAACAGGGGTTTGAATGACCTGCATTGTCGTTGCAGTGAATTTCGTTGCAGTGACACATACCTAGGTAGTTTATGTTGTTGGAGACCGATTTATAATCTTAATCCACCCCAACTTCCACATTGTGCTGTACAAGATGATGTCACACTACTTCCTTACTAACGTACCCAAATTAAAATGACACTGAGTAAAATACTATGACCACAGATTTAATCTCCCACCATAATCATGCTGTGGAAAAAGCCCAAACTGAGATTAAATCCAAGGATGGGTGTCACAGCGAATGCTGCCGGCCACTCTCTGTCATTGTCTCCCCTGTATTCTCTCCTCCCTCTGATCCCCCTTCTTGTTTGGCTCTTTGCAGCAGTTCATGTGGAGCTTTCCAGGCTTAGTCGACTGGGATAAACAAGGAAAGAAAGCCATTTCTTCCCGCCGCCGCCTACGCTGTTTGATTTAACGAGCCTTGTTTGAAAATGAAAATGCAAAGGAAGAGTTTCATTTGTGTTTGAATTTTGGCCGGGCAGACAAACAACCACAGAGAGGCAATCGTGTAAAGGGTGCTGAATTAGATTATTGACACTCTTGTGAAACAAAAAACATGAAAATGAGATGTCAATTGGCCATTTGAATTCTCATTTCCGTTTCATCATTGGATCATGCAATTATGGTAATCAACTGAAATCCTAAAGTATTGTGTTGACAGGTTTGTATTATAGCAGGCTGGAAAATTAAATGTGAAATGGAAATTTTAATATTGGCGGCTATATGATATTGCAAATACACAATGAATTCAATATTGTACATCCAGCTTTGAATTGTCATCACCTTTCACTTTAGTTACGTAATTGTAGCTCCACAACAGAGAGATGATATCGTTCGTTAAAAACGCACAGCACTGTATGATGAAGTTGTTCCCAGCTCATATGAAACATCAACAAACCCTAAGTGGCTACTGTAAGTGGGCCACCGATACGCTCTGTTATCCAAACATCTTCTCAGGCCTGATTCATGGAGGCATTTGTCCTTATTTCCACTTGTCTTGTGTTTATCAGCCACAATTGAGATAAAGTTCTCTCATTTCACTCAGCATCCAGGAGGACTAAAGACCCCAAGTACATAATGACACCCACATCCATGATTATTTACTTCCTTTATCCACCGAGAGGACAAGAGAACGGCTCGAATTAACTCATTAATCTCTTGGTACAGGCGGTTTGTCCGCGAAAACGGGTTTACACAAATCAAGGTAAATGCGGATTGTTTTTCTTAATGTCAGCAAAGCTATTTGGGGCCCGGTTGTCTTACTAAACTGCTTTGTCAAAGGTTACACGGGCCTTTAAATTACATTGTCAGCATTTATATCAGTTGTTGTTGGTGAAATGGCGCTCATTTCTCCTGCTCTACACCCTGTCTGGGCGCTGCTTCCATTTGCGAAACTGCCATAAAGTCTCCAAAAGGAGAGTAAAGTGATGAAGACAGGGTGCTGGAGGAGCTGCAGGAGCATTTATCTGAATGAAATGGAAAGTCTCCTGACAGGTATATGCCAAAGCCACTGTGTAGTAAACCACGCATCGCAGTTTGCTGAATAATAAAGTCACTCCCTCGCATCTAATAAATGACTCTCACCTGACATCACCGGTACAGGACATGAGGTTTTTAATTTCATATGCTAATAATTAAAGCTGAACGTCTTGACATGACTTTGCTTTAATAGCGGCGCCGCTTTCTGCATGGATTGAGATGCTCTTAATAGTGTGGGGGATTGAAGTGGGCAGGTCGGGGGAGCACTGAGAGCCAGGATATTGGGAACAAATTGACAAGGCCGTCTATTCTGTCTCACTCTTCATTTAGACCCGAATGATCCGGACCAGCTGGCTGGCAGCCAATTTATCTTGGAGAAGATGAGAATGTGACGGAGGTTCCTGTTGAAACGATTCCAGCAGACATCCTCAAGTGTGATGAGGTCCACCGCAGGAAAAGCTGCACTTTTTCTTTTTCAAAGCTTTCTACCTTTGCCGACGTCTGCCTGTCCACCTGTCGACGAGCTGTCTCCTAAGTGATGTCTTAATCCCCCTAATTTGCATGGGCTAAGATGTCCTATGCGAAGTGTATTGGTAGTTATTATAAATGCTGATTCATGCTTCTTCATCTCTGCGACCATCATTCGGTGTGTCTGTTGAACATATCTTCAAAGTCTTTCATGTCTTTTCACTCACATTACCTGCTAAAGCATGATTATAGTTTTTATAGTTATTTATATGCAACTCAAAACACACGGGGAAGTTTAAGGAAACTTGACTGCCAGAATACAGCATGTAGCTTATGTAAACCTGCGGATTCAAACTAACAGAGGAGATGTAGCTCCAGCAGTCGAGTAATAAATGACAAGCACAGGGAGGAAAACGGTACAGCTCGGAAGCAGACTGCTTACGGTAGAAAAGTTTGCCACACTAACAGTATTGTTGAGATTGATTTGGCCCATCGTGAATCATTCTTGCAATGCTTACACTGCCATCACTGGCAGTGTGTGTTTAGGCAATTTACAAAAGTCATTTGTCTCTGCACCAGTGCTACACAGAGAGAGAGAGCTAAGCTTGCTTGTGTGGGTAGGTGGAGAGCAACTAGCTTCCTGCCTCAGAGTGGGAGGTTCGGCTCTCCGGAAGTTAAATGTAGCTCTCCAGACTTGCTGATGAAGGATTTTTAAAAATGATTTGGTTGTTTTTTTGTCCAGCCCTAATAGTTGTCTGGTAACTGGGGACTCCTTATGGTTCATGTAGCCTTTTCAAACACATCTAAAATGCACGTAGAATAGCATCCCATAAGAAGTGGAGGGAGGGGGCCTCGAGTGCGCAGCACATTAATGAAGTTAAATGAACTCCAATACAGTCTGACTCAATACCTTTCCCAAACGGCACTACTTACACACCTCCTCTCTAAGTGAAACAAATGCGGCATTTTTTTTTGCACTTCAAATGCAGTGCTCAGGAGAGGCTGATCCATTAAAGCAGCCTTCTGTTTACTTGAATATCAAAGTGATACAGTATCATAAACATCATGCCAACAGCTATCTACTTAACTGGGACACCTGATTACACTTGCTGGCTGAAGAAGTCCAGTAAATGTCATCAATTTGCCTATCAGATTTTGAGAGGTATACATTTGGAATACTTGGCTTCAGGGTGGAGGTAGAACAAAAGTCAGTTGGTTACTGTAATCATTAGAAATCACCCTGTGTGGACCGTGCATATCCGCGGCAAATTTAATATCATTCCAACTTGTTAAGCTGGCTTCCTCAGAGTCCAACCATTGGATGAATGGACAAAAACTCCTGCTGACTAACCAATATCTGCCTCCACAGAAAGCACTGCTTCAGAGGAGAAAAACAAATCAGCCCTCTCTCAGAAGATCATTTTTTAAAGTTCAATATGAATTTCTCACATCATCACAACAGCAAATGGTAACAAACGCTGAAGAAATTAAATTGGTCTTATTTAGCACATAACAGTACAGCAAAACAGTACGACCATCATTTTTCTCTCTCCAGTTTTCAATGTTACTTTCATCTCCATATACCTAAAGCTGCACTAGCAAAACTTTTTCAACTAGCGACGGTAAAAGTGAATGTGACATGGAAAAAGCGACGCTAATAATAAAGCAACAAAGAACAATCATCTGCATTTGACTGTATGTCTATGCTGCATTTTTATGTCTTTTAGCTCATTGTTTTTGGTTTTATGATGTGCATCTTGTTACATGTGGTCAGAGGAATAATCAGTGCATGCAGCTTTAAAGTGAATCTTGCTGGGTGAGTCTGCGTGTATATGATGTGGGAGGGGTTTACTGTATGGAAAAGAGGCTTTTGCTTTATAACCAAGATGAAATTATGCTGCGCTAAATACCGGGAAAACAAAGCAAACTGGGAATTGATGGATCATAAATTAATTCTTCCACCATGCCTTTGACCTACTTAGAAGATTATAGGCTAAATCTTATGTACACTATAAAGCACCATAATATTTCTGTGATCAACCACGCTAAGGACATTTAAATATAAATATTTCTGTTTCCAACTACAACCCCAAAGCTTTTCCATTATCAAAATAATCTTAAATCTCTTGCCCATCTCTTACTCCTACACGGTTATATCATTGGTCCCCGGTGACTTCCAGCTCATTGTTTGTTGGCCCTGTTGAGCGATGAGGCTCTTTATGCAGGAGTTGTTTGTTTTCTGAATGTTAACAATGACCTGCCAGTCATCACTGCTGATCAGAGTACTGAATGAGCTTTGCCTTCCTGTCTGTACCCTCGAGTCTGATTTCGAGCTCCCCAGGCAATTACAGTTCATTTGGCTGCATGCAAGGGAAACAGCACTGCCCTACTTCTCAGGCTCTTCAAGTCTGCTGAAGGCTGAAGACACACTGTACTTAAAAAGTGTCTATTGCACTCCATTCTATTCTACTCCGTTCTATTCCATATGCCGAGTCTAGCACGAGTTTCGGAGCGGGATCAAAGTCGGGAAAAAAAATGCATTTCTTCTGCAAATGATCTCTCTCAAACAGGAGAGAGTCGCCCAAAATATAAGCCTTTGTATCCTCGCAGACGGTGTTATGAGTTTGCGCTTCAACACCACGCAGTATTAAAATGCCACATTCAAAGATTAAGGAGTTGATATGTCGAGAGGAGAATTCGGCAGAAGCACAGTGGGCTAGACGCTTGTCATGCAGCCGGCGCTATAAAACACAAAGAGTGAAGCAGTTCCTGTTTAATCACAAAAGGTTTATGTGCTGTCTTTGTCCCGGCGGCTGCGGTTCGCTCCAGTATGCCTTTTTCTACACTTTTTTCTCCGGTCTCTCCCCGTGGTGAAGTTCTGTGCTGTTTGTCTAAGTGCTGCTGGTCCTCTTGATGCATGGGAAATCAATGATGCTGTTCAGAATCTATTGGAGTTTATCTCCAGGCCATGATCCATATTAGCAACCCTCCTGCCCCTACACCTTTATTGTAATGATCTGTCATTTTTGGAAACGGCAGCCATTTGTAAACGCTACGCCAGATTGATCAATGTTGTTTACAAATTCAGCAGGTAAGCTGCAAAATTATCCCCGATAAATCACGCGCCTTCCCGCTCCCCAAGATCCCTAGATAGATATCCACCGGTGATGGCGTTCCTGTCAGACGAGGGGGGAAGAGAAGCTGGCTGCCAGAGTCCGCTCTCTGTATTCTCAGATGTCTTCTAATTAATCTGGACAGCTTCCAAAAATGCAGGAGTCCCACTCTGGTTCATCTCTCACCCCGAGAGAGTGAGTCTTGGCCAAACTGTCACTTTTCAACACAGTTCTGTGTGAAGACAGTCACACTCTCTAACCTCGCCAATGTCAGCCTGGCTCACTGCCAAATTCCCTGGGCGGGAGTTTAGTGGCAAACCTCATGCCAACAGAAAGCAACAGGATCAGCATGAGGGTCAGATCTATCTATCTGTCTATCT